>MU224402.1:652047-662209 GCA_018584345.1 Thuja plicata
CCTTCCTTGCAGGTTCTGGATCATATAGGAGCATACTAAATTTTTTTGCAGAAATACACATTAAGGATCATGTCAGATAATACAAGGGAATTTGATCAAAATAGGGAGATAATCGCTAGATTGTTGTCTAACTTTCAAAGAGAAGGTGATGACAAATGTTATTGTCCATGCAAGAGTTGCAACGCCTTAAAGATAAGAATAATCAAAATCAAAACAATAAAGAGATATTATAGGGAGAATGCTCACATTGAAGGGGGGTTTGATTATAATCATCCATTGGTAATTTTTGTTTTTTATATTGTTTTCACAATTAATATATGTCATATGAACCATGGAAGGAGGTTTGATTATCACATTGAAGGGGGGTTTGATTATCATCATTTTTATATAGGTCAATCTCCCCAGTGTAGTACGTGATATGGACCACCACATCTCAGATCAACATGGGGGTGTAAATATAGAGGAACATGGAGGTGTGAGTATTAAAGATGAAGATCATGATCCCATGGAAGATGATGATCATGCGCTACAAAACACCTTTGAAGATGATGGTATGAATGCATTGATCATTGACACATTTGGTACTGGTGTTGATGATGATGATGATGATGATGATTATGATGAGGATGACATTGACATCGTCCATGATATACCTCTACTTGATAAGGTGAACACGACCCTTTACAAAGGCTCCTAATCTACTCTTCTCTCTTCTTTATTATTATTGGTGAATTTGAAGGTTATGAATGGTTCATCCAACATAGCAATGTCACGTATGCTAAGGTTTGTCATATATGTCATTATAGTTTATAAAAGGTGAAATATGTACCATTAATTTTTTTTATAGTAATGACTTATATTTTTTTGCTGTAGATTGATAGGTGAGTTTCTGTTACCACCATCAAATTTTCTCCCTTGCTTGTACTGAGAATTATGTGCCATTATGAAACATATTGGAATAGAGTATCAAGCAATAGATGCTTGTCCCAAAGATCATATTATTTATCATAAAGAATACAAAAATATAATAGAATTCCCTGAATGTCATATGAGAAAATATTGAGATGATCAAATGACAAAAAAGGTGCCTTGTAAGGTTCTACATTACATCCCCATTATTCCATGTTTGAAATGATTATTCAGGTGTAATAGCTTGGCACAATTTATAGATTACCATGCATGCGGTAGGATTCAAGATGAAATTATTCGAATGCCCATGGATGGTTCATCATTTATGGACATCGAGGAAAAGTGGCCACACCTTAAAGAAGAACCTCAAAATATCAAGCTTTCTCTGGCAGCAGACGGTGTCAATCCGTATGGAGAGATGAGACCTGTTTACTCGATGTGGCCTATTTTTGTTATCAACAATAACCTTCCACCATGGATTTTAATAAAGAGGGAGCACATTATTTTGGCAATGATTGTTCCAGGTATTTTAATATTTTATAGTTATCTACATATAATTATAAGTCTTGGAGTGAAATGGCCACAATAATTATCTGATGTTGTTAATTCAACTAGGTAAGTACCAAGTGAAAGATATGAATGTATATATTGTTCCTCTTATCGACGAGTTGTTGGTGTTATGGAATGGTTTCACTATGTATGACATCTCTAGACCAATTGGACAAAGACAATTTGAATTCCATGCAATGCTTGTGTGGACAATTCATGATGCTCCAGAGTTGACACATTTATGTGTTCTATTAGGGTGAATTCTAGTTGTATGCAATAATTCTAATTCTAAAAATTCACATATTTAATCCAATTGTATCATTATCTTGTAGGTATTCAAACAAAGAGAAAATTTTCATGTCCAATGTGTGGTCCAAAGATGAAATCTCGTCATTCTAAAAGTTTAAGAAAGCAGGTGTTTGATGAGTCTAGGCACTTCCTCCCCAGAAATCATAAGTATCAAAGTGCGGAAAAACATCTTTTCAATGGGAAAGAAGAGACTACATCAAAGCCCCAAAGAATGAAATGTCACTTATGGTGGTTGGAATATAGTAGAATTTGAGGTAATATCATTCCACCTAATGGTTGATGTTTGAAAATTATATATTTCGATTGTGTTTTTTTGGCTAATTATGTAGTTGATGATCTTGAAGGTCATGAAGGCAATGCTAACCAGCTTCCAAAAGGACTAAAATGTTATCCCATAGAATTTAGTAGGCTTCCCTACTATGAACAGCTACAAATTATGCATTTGTTTGATACCATGCATATTGGAAAGAATGTAATAGAGACACTGTGGAAAATATTGGATGGAAGGCGTGACAAAGAAAAATGGCAAAATTTGTAGTGACATTCATGATTCCAATCATCCAATGAAAAATATCATTGAATCAAATAGAAATGGAGACCAGATTAATGCAAGTGCTCTTCCTTGGTTATTAACAGAGCAACAAAGTAATGCCATAAAAGAAGTCATAAGCAAAATTAAATTTCCTATAGGATTTGCTGTGAATATAAGCAATGTCATATCAAAGAAGAGTGATTTGGGGTCAGGGATGAAAATGCATGATTGACATACCTTCATCAAGGTAAGTCACCGTCTTTTGTATTTACAATATATTTGTGTAACTGCATTCAATTTTCATTGTATAAAATGATCAGTTGACAATTGTTGTAGTATTTTCTACCCCTATCACTCCCAGAGAACTTTGATAATAATATCCAACAAGTGATATATGATCTTGGAAAGTACATGAGGTAAGTAGTGATATTTGTTCAATATATCAAACAATAATATCAAACAAGTAATATATTGTAAATTATTGTATTTATATATATTTTGTGTCTTCAATCCCTTGTAGGTGGTTGTCATCTAAAGAAATCCATAAATAAGATATAAAATATTGGAAGAAAAGAATTACTCGTCTAATGTGTGAAATACAAAAGTGTTTACCTTCAACCTTTTTCAATGCACAAGAACACTACCTCATACACCAAGTTGAGGAGATTGAATTGTGTGGACCTGTACATACTAGGTCAATGTGGATGGTTGAGAGACACTTGAAATATTTGAAGGGTTTGGTATGATAGAGAGCATGTCCCAAGGGTTCTATGGTTGAAGGATATATGGTATACCAGATGATGGTGTACGTTACTCAATATCTTCCTAATCTTGAAAAAAAATCCCATATAGATTGCATTTGGGATCTCTACTCCATTAAAAAATTTGAAGGGGAGTACTTAGTGGGAAATGGTAAATTTAGGAAATTAAAAGGTCATAAATTATGAGATGTTATTATAGTTAATTAATTCTTAATCTTCAAAATAAATCTGTTGTAACTGATCATCTATTTACTTTTGTATAGTTGCTAAAGAGTGGGATGCGATACATTTGTTTATTACAAACAATCAAGATTGGATGATGGCCTAGATTGAACGATGTCAACATTATGGTCATAGATTAAAATGGGAATCTGTGTCTTCCTTAGTTATACAAGCTCATTGTAATGGAGATCCCAATGTTACACAAAAGGAAATAGATTTAGCATATGGTTTAAGATATCACCAGGTACTTATAAATTTGTTAATCAAACGTATGTTTTTTAACTCGTGATGCAATAATTTATACATGTTTTACATTATTATAGGTGAAACACCACAAGGTTATGTTTTGCAATGGTTATAAATTTTGCATCAAAAATTTGGATGACATGAAGAGAAATTGTGATTCTAGGATAAGTGCAGTCTTCCAAGTGACCAATATTTCATCTAGAAACAACTTACATCCTCGAGAGTCACAAAATTGATACAATGTATTTTGGTTGATATACCAGACTGTGACTTTAATTCCTTCAAATTAGTTCTCTTCATCGTGAAATGGTACAGACTATGTCTCAATCAAAATGATCCTGATAGAACTGTTATAGAACATGACAGTGGATTTTCAATGATTAATACAAGGTTGTTTGAGCCAGTTGGGGAAGAGCCCTATGTTCTTCCAAGCCAATGTGAGCAGGTATTTTACTCGGAGGTTCCACATAAATTGGGTTAGTCATTTTTTGTTAGACATGATCCAAGAGGAAGGTCAATAAAGTATAATGAGATGGAAGAAGAAGATACCAAGGAAGAGGGAGAAGTGGATGATGATGTAGATGTTGATCACGATCGATAGTTAGTTGAAGAAGAATATGAAGAAGAAGAAGATGATGATGCTTCTATTGATCACGATGATGATGAGGAGGATGAGGATGATGATGATGATGATGATGATGATGATGATGCTGATGATGATGAGGGTGATGATAGTGGTGGTGATGATGTCGTCGACGATGTTGATCCCGATGATGAGATGGATGAAGAAGAATATCAATGACATGAATGAAATGTACAATTATGCCAGATGTTTGGCATGTTTTAACAATTGTTTTGGGTTAAAATCAGCACTTTATCCATTAATATGCTTAGCATTTCATATTAATGGCATTTTTTTTTAGCATGAATATCTAAATACTCTTATTCACCTTGTTTTATATGTCCTACTTATATCTTTGATCTTTTGTTAAGAGAAATTTCATTCTATGAGAGTGTATTTAATATCTATATGCTTAAACAACCTCACTAGTTAAGACTGTTCTCATTTCTAGTATTGGGCATGACTAGAATCAAATTACTTGAAAGACCACAATATTTAGACATGCACAAATTAGTGATGTGATTAAGAAAATTACCTTTCTTTATCATTTTTTGGGGCATTTTTATATATCAATGCATTTAATCTAAATACTATATTATGAGATGTGCTTCTGATAATTTTCTATTTACTTGCACATCAATGATGTTAAATCATAGGGGATTCTCATTGTTCCTTGCAATGGAGTGAGCTAATTTTGAAAGTATAAATTGATAATTTTAAGGCCCAGATGGGCAGAAATTCAATGGTACAAATATGGTCTTGTAAAGATAAACTGAAACTGGAATTTCAAAAAAAGTTCATAAATATGCACAAACTTTTCCCAGACTTGCTGAAATTTCAGTTCCACTTTATCTATTCAAGACCATAATTGTACATTGAATTTTTGTCCATCTGGGCCTTGTAAGACTATATATTATATGCACATGCATTCTCGAGTCAGAGTGGGAAAATCTTATTTTTGATGCGAGGGAGAGAAGCCAAACACATAAAGAACATGCACATAAAAATGTTAGCTAGGAAATATAAATGTAGATATCACAACAATCGAGAAACATAAATGTAGATATCATGGTCACAAGTTTTTGGAGACACAACATAATTGAGTGGTATCCTGCAGTGCCAACTTAGAATTGGAGGAGTAGTGGTTGTGTTGCATCATAATTGAGTGGTATCCTGCAGTGCCAACTTAGAATTAGAGGAGTAGTGGTGGTGTTTCATCGTCTGGGTATACCACTCAATTATGTTGTGTCTCCAAACAATTGTGACCATGATGCCTACATTTATGTTTCTCAGCTACTGTGTCCCAGGATCCCTTTGACCCTTTATGACCCTTTACGATCCCTAAGAATACATCTTAGAGATCTTAAAGTGTCGTAAAGGGTCATAAGAGACTCCTAGGAGGGGCCAGATGAGCTTCCACCTTCACGTGGTTGGCCTTGTTAAGTAGAGAATGTTAAACTATTCTTGAAATAAAGAGAAGCTCAAAATATTTTTTTTAACAACATTTCACATCGTCGCAATGCCCAATTTGGTAGTAAAATATAGGGTGAAAAAAGCAAAAGTAATGCCACATCCATCGAAGTGGGGATTGAATTATGTACATATAAATATTTAGAGACATAAATAACACATTATTTAGACAATTAGTGGGGATTCTTATTTGTTTAACTATAACTATGAAGCAATTTTATAAGTTTTGTTACCATTTATGATTTGAATCAAACTTTATGACTCATTATTAGGAAAGAAGAAATATTATCACACTTCATGATCTACCATAAGGGATTACATTATGTAAAGGAAAATAGAAATTTACCTTTGTGCGAAAGTTTTTTAATGCGGTGGACTTTGATTCATTCTTTGATTGAAACAATATTTTATTGCCCATTCTTGATTCTAGGGTCAACATGCTTTCACTAAAACCTTGAGTTTCCTTATTTAACCCTCTCATTGAGTCTTTTAATTTCTTTTGAGTTTGGATTCACCTTTCAAATCTTCCTCTCCATTTTTGGTATAATTATTGCTACATTGGAGCTGGTTAGTCCTTAAGATGTTTCATAATAATGGTTTAGGCCACTATAATGTTCTCTCAAACCACATATGCATGTATTCTAGTGGATTTGGATGTCTATGTCTCTCTTGACCAAGGTTGTTTTGTAATTTGTTGATAGCTCTTGGAGCTAGACTTTGGATTATGAAGGAATTCTCTTATGATATTTTTCTACCAATCATCTGGCATTTTTTTGCCCTCACTCAAATGTCTCGTATTTGTCCTCATAATAGAAGAATGCATTGCATGAACACCTCACTATGGAGGTGGCTAAGGATGTTTATAATCCAAAGGATTTTTCAACACTACTTCAATTGAGGTGATAATGCATGATGCTTCTATATCACCTATGATCATTCCTTGTCTTCGTTCTCCACCTCTATTCTTATGGGCGACATTGGTGTGCTTCCTTTGGTTTGTATGGAGACATCTCATCGATCTACTTCCCCAATTAGGAATTTATCTCATGTGTCATTCCCTTTTGGGGTCCCAAAGAGAGTTTCTTCTCCTTCTCCTATCTCTATAGATAAATAATGAGTTCTCGACAAGTATAGTACAATAAAAGAAGGGAAGTCTTCCAAAATATGTTTCATCATCTCATGCTCAGTTCAAGAGTGTGTGTCTTACTAATTCTTCTTATAGAATTATTTAATGTTTTATAATTAATTTTTATTGACAACTTGAGACACATGAAAAACCATCTTATAATTTTTCTTACAAATTTCTAGATGAATTTTTTCTTTTGGGACAGGATTGTGTTAAGCATCCAGGAACAAGACTATCTCCATTTTGATTTTTTTAAAATTTTCTTCAAATTAATGAAATTGACTCCCTTTACATAATCAGTTGTGCTTAACATCATTGCTATTTTTATCTATCAGATGGGGTGATGGTCCAGATGTGTTCAGTGCTTTGATGAATGAAATTTAATGCCACCTTATGGAAGAACTCTTCCCTATGATTCTATGTATCCATCTAGAGGAATTCATGGCCATCCATCAGTACCTCCTGTAAGTTCTAATACCTTGAGTTTTGTCATTCTTGTCTTTTCAAATATTTAATACTTATAATTTTAAATATGCATATGTCTATGTGATTTTTCTTTTTAGGTAAGTCAATAATGAAGGAGATGGTCACTCCCTTTTGTTACCTAGAGTTTAGCATGTATTTTTGGCTATTTTTATTGTGGATATATGGCCTATTTTACTATCCTAATTTTCTAACATTGTGGTCTTGATTACAACTTTAGGGTGCACACACATACACTCAATATGGAATCCCATCAAATGGAAATTCTATAGATTTCGTAATGGTAATTACTGAAATATTGTAGGCAGTAATTATATGGAAAATGATCATAAGAATTTTTAGCACTAAGTTGTTAATGTTTTGAATAGAAATTTGATATCTACTTTCTGTGGACAAAACTTAGTTGCACAAAACAAAGATGCAGAGCCAAAGTCCTTGGGAGGTAAAGGACAAAATTCAATGAAGAGGGTAAAAGGAAGTTTGGGAAAGCTTGAAATAGTTACAAGTAAAGGAGAGGGTGGAAAAGTAGCACCTGCTACTACAAATGGTACCTTCTCACAAAGGTAGATATTCAAGGTTGCTAAATTTCATAAAATTATTAAACTTTAATAATCAGTGGGAAGGTCTAGGATGCTGCTTAGATAAATCAGTTTCTGTTCTAGGCAACTCCCATTTTCTTACCTTCTTATCTTTATAACTTATATGTTAGTGATCTAAATAGAACTGCCAATTTCAGTGGGGACTGTGGCAGTGAAGGTTCAAGTGAAGGTAGTGAGGAAGGCAATTCACTAAATGTAAGAAAATTTGTTTTGTATTTCTTGTACAAAAATGTATGGATGTTGATCTCATTATTTTCTCTATTTTTGGGGTTACTTTTGCAAATACCCTTGTGCTATTATGTATTATTTTACAAAGATGTTGTATTATTTTCTAGATATGTCTCAGAGGTTGGAAACTGGGAGGAAAAGAAGCTTTGAATCACTAACCATGAATGGTATGCTTATTTCTAATTTTAGGCACTTGATGTCTTTTCACAAATCCTAATTGTACTTATCAGATAGTCATAGTCTTCTAGTTTTTGGATGAACTAATTTGGTAATTGTTGGAGATTTGTTTCTGTGTAGTTGATTGATTGTATGTTTTGTTAGTAATAACTGAGAGGGGGGGTGAATCAGTGGCCTCAAAAATTTATCCTTTTAAACTTCAATCCAACGATTAATACGCCTCAAATTATTAAGTCCCTACAAGATGTATGCCTTTGAAATACTTGAAACAAAAGACTATCTATCAGTTTACCTTGTCTATCCTTCTTCTCCTTGATAACTGATAGGCAGTAAAACTTATTTACTGATACTCAGTAAATATGCAGAGTATACTAGTCAATCCATAAATGCATAGGTGAAATGTAAAATAATAAAGTAATAAACCATACACACATAACACAAGGATTTTAACGTGGAAACCCTGTTAAGGGAAAAACCACTAAGACCGGTACCCCAATTTTTCACTCTTCTGAAGTGAACCCTATTAGAAGCCAACCCTGTTAAAGGTTACAAACACATTGTTAAGTGTGACCTTGTTAGAGGATTTTTATACATAGGTTGTCACTTAGTATCTGGCATCTACGCTACCATCCTTGAATCGGTCTCATGACTGTCAATCGGCTTTATGCTAATCTCACTACCATCCTTGAATTAGCCTCCTTCTTAGATTGTTAATAGGCTTTAGGTAAGACCGATGCTACTATCATGAGTCAACCTTCTGGTAATCTGTTAGGATATACCTCAATTAAAAAAGACTATTAAGTCCTGCTCTATTAAGAGACTTAATGCTTCAATAGTTAAACTAAAACACAATGACCTGTTTCTAATGCAACTTTGAATTACAGATATTCAGATCTATTTACATACAATACCTCTCTAATCAATGTATCAATTCCATTCCTTTTTTCTTCATTTTTTTTGCTCTGTGATGCTATGCTTCACTGTGTGTCGATGTCTATAGAATTCTTTAGCTCTCCCTTAGCTTGATTGATCAGGACTGCATGAAGTTTATCCTTCATCAGTTTCTCTTTAGAATCTTCTCTCAATTTACTCCCCTATGTCTGAGTGTCTTTGGAAATGAATTATGATTGTCTCTTATATAGACATTATTTTCCATGATTCTTGATTCTTGAGTCTTGGTGTGAAAACCAATCCATCCAATTTGATTTACAACTTTAAATCCTAATTTATCTCATAGTTATCTTCTTGCCAGCTGTATAAATCATCTTTAAATCACTTACTTAACTGTGGTCAAATAAAACAAATAAAACAACCAGTTAAGTCTTTCTTTAAGCTCTGCCAGCTAGATATTTTGTCATTTTCTGATCTCTCTGTTCTATCGGTCAATTTTGCAGTTTGTCACCGGTGACAACTACCATTTTTGTCGGTACAACTTTAGTTAGCTTCAGGATCTCTGTCCGTCGGGCATCATTGGATCTTTCTCATCGGGAAACACTTTTTTTAGCTTGTCGGGCATCTTGTGATTCTTCTTCGTCGGGCAACACTGTCTTCTGCACATCGAGTATCACTGTGACTTTATCTCTGACTTTACCGATGGTGTGCACTCTGTCGGTGTAGTCTGTCACTTGGTGAATACTTGACTTTTATGCAATGCTGAAGACATAACCTTTGTTCCATTGATTCTCTAAATTCTTTTGCATTATGTATATAACCATACAGATGATATCAAGTTGACATCAATGACAATACAAACCATTAACTGATTTAATGTCTTGTATCATCTTCAACTTGACATTATCAAGCATTCAATCAGTTACATGTCATCAATCTCTCCCTTTGGCATTGATGGCAACATACTATATTATCACACTATACTATTTCTAATACAACATGAAATACAATTGTTGAGATTCATCAAATTACCAAACA
>MU224402.1:666441-705332 GCA_018584345.1 Thuja plicata
CAAGTGTACCTCCAACACCTCGTATAGCACTGACTACTTTTATTCTTGTGTTGTACTATGTGATGTTTTCACCTTCTTTCATTCTGAGATCATCAAACTTTCCTCTAAGGCTTTCTGCCTTGGCTCTTAGAACATTTGCATCATGTCCATGTACAAGTTTCAACTTGTCCCACATTGTCTTTGCATTTTTGTAATCTTTGACATCCTCAAATTCAACATCAGAGAGTGAGGCTGAAATCTCTATAACCATGCAGTTATGTTCATGCTTTACTCTCAATTAATCTACTATCAATGGTCATGTAGGCAACACATATGCAGTATCTAAGTATTGAGTAATATCATTGCCAATACCTGATAAGTGAAGCTTTATCCTACTTTTCCATGAAGCAAAGTTGTCCTTGTTCAACTTGGGCACATCTCATCTATTTATCTTGTGATCTTTACTTAGGTCTTGAAACCTTCCTTCTAAGCACACAAGCTCTGATACCAATTGTCAGTAATAACTGAGAGGGGGGGGTCAATCAGTGGCCTAAAAAATTTATCCTTTTAAACTTCAATCCACTTATTAATATGCCTCAGATTATTAAGTCCCTACAAGATGTATGCCTGTGAAATACTTGAAACAAATCACTGTCTGTCGGTTTACCTTATCTGTCCTTCTTCTCCTTGATAACCGATAGGCAGTAAAACTTATTTACTGATACTCAGTAAATATGTAGAGTATACTAGTCAATCCATAAATGAATATGTGAAATGTAAAACAATAAAGTAATAAACCATACACACATAACACAAGGATTTTAATGTGGAAACCCTGTTAAGGGAAAAACCACTGCGACCGTTACCCCAAATTTTCACTCTTTTGAAGTGAGCCCTGTTAGGAGCCAACCCTATTAATGCTTACAAACACATTGTTAAGTGCGACCTTGTTAGAGGATTTTTATACATAGGTTGTCACTTAGTATTTGGCATCTATGCTACCATCCTTGAATCAGTCTCATGACTGTAAATAGGCTTTATGCTAATCTTACTGCCATCCTTGAATCAGCCTCCTTCTTAGACTGTCAATAGGCTTTAGGTAAGACCGATGCTACTATCATGAGTCAACCTTCTGGTAATCTATTAGGATATACCCAAATTACAAAAGATTGTTAAGTCCTCTGTTAAGAGACTTAATATTTCAATGGTTAAACTAAAACATAATGACTTGTTTCTAATGCAACTTTGAATTGCAGATATTTAGATCTATTTATGTACAATACCTCTCTGATCAATATATCAATTCCATTCCTTTTTTCTTCATTCTTTATTCTCTATGATGCTGTGCTTCACTGTGTGTCGGTGTCTGCAGAATTCTTTAGCTCTCCCTTAGCTTGATTGATCAGGATTGCATGAATTTTATCCTTCATCAGTTTCTCTTTATAATATTCTCTCAATTCACTCCCCCATGTCTGAGTGTCTTCGAAAATGAATTATGATTGTCTCTTATATAGACATGATTTTCCATGATTCTTGATTCTTGATTCTTGGCGTGAAAAACAATCCAGCCAATTTGATTTACGGCTTTAACTCCTGATTTATCTCGTAGTTATCTTCTTGCCAGCTTTATAAATCATCTTTAAATCACTTACTTAACTGTGGTCAAATAAAACAAATAAAACAACTAGTTAAGTCTTTCTTTAAGCTCTGCCAGCTAGATATTTTGTCATTTTCTGATCTCTTTGTTCTGTCAATCAATTTTGCAGTTCATCGCCGGTGACAACTACCATTTTTGTTGGTATAACATTAGTTAGCTTCAGGATCTCTGTCCGTCGGGCATCACTGGATCTTTCTCATCGAGCAACACTATTTTTAGCTTTTCGGGCATCCTGTGACTTTGCTTCATTAGGAAACACTACCTTTTGCTCGTCAGGTATCACTGTGACTTTATCTCTATCTTTACCGATGGTGTGCACTCCGTCGGTGTAGTCTATCACTTGGTGAATACTTGACTTTTATGCATTGTTGAAGGCATAACCTCTGTTCCATTGATTCTCTAAATTATTTGGCATTATGTATATGACCATACAGATGATATCAATTTGACATCAATGACGATACAAACCATTGACTTATTTAATGTCTTACATCATCTTCAACTTAACATTATCAAGCATTCAATCAGTTACATGTCATCATGTTTATCATTGATAACAACATATAATATACAGTAGTGATTCTGTATGTACTTATCAGAATGATGATATCAAGCCTTGCATGGATATATTTAGATTATAGACATGTTTAGTATGTTATGTTCATACACGTAGATCCAGATACGATGTTTCAGTCAAGTTGTATAATTTTGTTATTAGCAGTTATAGTTCTAGAAGAGTATCTGTTTAGAGCCGACGTATTTTATGTGTTTCTTGAGTTGCACCTATCTTTAGGATATGTGTGTGTATATTCATGATTAGTTATGAGTTAAATATGTTTGGTTAAACGTGCCCATCATGTAACATCAGGATCATGCTATTTGAGATGATTTGGTGAAGCTAACATAGTGAAGCATCACATCTGTTCAGTTTGTGTTGCGCGGACTTAATATTGCTTGCATGCTTAGTTAAGTCGACAAAGATGTTGTTGAAGTATTTCCAAGAGTTGACATGAATCTCTACTTTAAAGAAGATACTTATAGCAGTTTGTTTGTAAACACAAAGTGTGAATGATACAAAAAGAGACAGAAAATGTACAGAGCAGAATATTAGTTGTGGTTCATTCATCAAGATTCTATGTGAAGAAGCAGTAGAAGATTATAATACATTGGAACTGATCAAGATAGTAGGTCTACTCTACAATTCATCATCAAATATAGTGCATATCTATTCTACGGAAGGTTGTAGCCTTCACCATTGAAGCAGTGAGCTTTTGGACAGTGAGTTCTCAACCCTAATAGGGTTATTTGTAAAAGACTCCTAATAGGGTCAGACCCTTAACTAGGTCACTATACTTATTTCTTTGTAAAAAATAACTCCTAACAGGTTTTCAAGATCTTCTAACAGGGATTACTATAAACAAGTATAGTTCATTGTGGGTGCTAATTCCCATAGGGGTTTTTACCATTTGGTTTCCCCGTAATCAAATTGTGTGTTGTGTACTGTGTTGTCTGAATGGGAATTTACTTTATTATATTTTGAAGTTAAAAAGAGAAAATAATTAAAGTTAATGATAACTGATTCACCCCCCCTCTCAGTTATCCTTTGGGACTATTCTAACAGTAATACCAGTTGTTTTACATTTATTTGGCCAACCGCTAATGAAATTATCCCAATAAAGCACATTAAATCATGGTTCCAAAATAAGTAAAACAACAATTACTAAAAATAAAATTACCAGTGGATACATTCATCAAACAAAGCAATCCAAACTCATTTGTCTCTTGTGATTCCATGGTAAAAAAACAAGAAAACACGACTGAGAAGCATTGTCAGTTACAAAAACACACTTTTAAGATGCATGTGATTTCTCCTAGTAGCATATAGTTGTTCAAAAAGCATAAAATATTTAATACATTGAGAATTCCAGCATAAATTATATTCATGTCCACCATTTATAGATATTCTATCATAGTTGGGAGGACATTGGGTTGTCCCTTTATCCACTAGGACACTAAACTCTTAAAAACTCTAAAGCAACACTTAAAAATTACATGCGACGTCGAGCCGTCGGCAATTTCTGACATCTTGACATCGCACGTATATAAAATTCGTTGCACGTATGTCATAATTGTGACACCAACAAACTATAACGATGACATGCTAAAGTCTTTAGATGATGCAAACTGTGACGCCTAGGTGTCATAATAGTGACAAATAAAATATTGCGACAGCTATATGTCTCTTTTTTTGTGTTGACCGTTGCAAATTATGATAAACGTGTGACAAATTTTCTATACATGCGAAGTCAAAATTTGCTAATGGCTTGATGTCACATGTATAGAAAATTTGTTGTACATCTATCATAATTATGATGCCCATAAACTGTAACGATGGCATGCTGAAGTTTTTAGATGGTGCAAACTACGACGGGTAACACAAAAAATGCAATGCCTACGTGTCATAAAAGAGACAGGTAAAATATGTAATGACAACATGATAACCATCATAGCTGGCTCATATTGCAATGGTTATTACCGTTGCAATAATGATAGATGGTACAACCACCATTATTTCAGACACCAAAACTGCAACACTGGTCTCTGTTGCTTGGCCGATGACAGGACAGTGTCGGAAAAGTGACACATAGCTGTTGAAAAATGGTCTCAAATGTTGTAGTGACTTAATAGAAGGTCACATAAACTTCCTTGGTTCTAATTTTTTTATTCTAGGATTATCATCCTTGGGTGTTATATCGATCACCAGCACATCTTTCATAGTATTTTATTAAGTTCTATCTCTAGACTTCTCCCATCTTGAATGTATATTTTGTGTCTTGCAGTTTTCACATGAAAGAAACACCCCCATCCAATATTATTGAAATAACTAACATTGTACTTATTTTCTTTACAAAAAGACAATTGATCCTTGAAATCCTGGGATCTAGAGTTTTCTCAAACCTTAATGTATTGTATATCTTATACTGATGGTCATCTAGTCCTATAGGTTATAATCATGCAATTTTCATATGTAAGATCATCTCCAAGAAGTCCAGAACTTCCAAGTACATTAGTATAGACGGGTTTGAAGAAATATGACATAGTCCAGGGCTCCCGGGTTGAAACTATCCTCTGGGAGGTCACAAATATAGATTTTAGCACCTGGCCTGAACTTAAAGGCCTCTGTCAAGTCATATACCATTTGTAACGGGCCAACAACCCAACATCAATAAACATAGTGACCTCTGGAATCATCCAGGTGGTTGGGTTTCCCCACACAGTGCAAGGCTCAGAACTAATATTGGTCTTGGCCAAAAGCTACAATGTGGCCATTAGAGCTGCAGTAACATCCTATGTAGTGCCCATCACCTCCTTAGATCATGATGTCATCACTGTAGTTTGAAAAATTCTATTTTTCCAGGGGTCTATCATTCTCACCTAGATAGCTTTAATAGCTCAATTCACCAAGGCTGGAGATGTGGCCCAATGCTACCTTAACACAAAATGGCTGAAAAGTCTACGCTAGTATTACAAGAATATTAGGATGGACATCCCTTGCTCTGACTTCAAGGAGCTAATCCATACATGGATAATTTTCTTGTGCATGGTTTTTGGGTAGCCCCACACTTGAGAATTCTGTCCGTGGATGTACTAATTTCTATACTGTATGACCACTAATAAAAATCTCTTTTACTAGGTCACTATCATCTCAAATCATGTGGAAGCCCAGATAAGAAAGGTGGGGGAGGATCACAAATTTTACATGACTTATTTTCTTCTATGGTCTTTAGCTTGACAACATGCAGGAATCTATTGATTTTTCATGCCCAAAATTTAACGATAAAACACAACAATTTTTTTTTTTGAAAAGGGATTCACAAGGGGGGAAATTGGTGGTCATAGCCACTATTAGGGTTTGAGGGGAAATTATTGATGGCATGTAACTGATTGAATGTTTGAAGATATTAATTTGATGGTCATACAAGGCATTAAATCAGTTAATGTATTGTATTGTCATTGACGTCAACTTGATATAATCTGTATGGTCATGGAAAAAGTGCCAAAGACTTCAAAGAACCAATTAATCAAAAGCTATGCTATCAGTAATGCATATAAGTCAAGTATTCACTAAGTGACTGTATACACCAATGGAGTGCACACCGAAAAATAGAGTAAAAGAGAAGAGTCATAGTGTTATACGATGAGCTAATGTAGAGCATTACCAATAAGAAAAGTTATAGTGTTGCTCGACAAGAAAAACATAGAGTAACCTGATAGAAACAATTTTAGTATTTCCTGATGGAAAAGACAAGCACGGAGATCCTGATGACTATTGAAGTCACACCGACAAAACAGTAAGTTATCATCAATGACTAACTGAAGTGTTAACCAACAGAACAAAGAGTTCAGAAAATGAAAAAATGCTAAGCTGTCAAGAGCTATAAATAGACTTAACGGATACTTATCATTATTTTAACATCCATATAATGTCGGAGATAAATAATTGATTTAAAGTTGATTTGTCCAATTGGAAAGAAGATCTCTTTGAGATAAAACAAGAGTTTACTTTAAATCTATTGGAAAGAATTATGGATCACGCCAAGAATCAAGAAATCCAAGAAAAGGGGAAATCATGTCTATATAGAGACAAACCCAATTCATTACGAATGGGGGAAATATGTGAGGTGAACAAGAGAAGAGGAAAGATGCAAAATAAAATCTGAAGGAGAAGAAAGTCTTCAATCAGTCCTGATCAAAAAGCTGATGAAAGAGCTAGATTTTGTAGACACTGATGAACAGTGAGACATCATCATAGAGTAGAACAGTGTGGTGCAAAGATATAAGATTTATTACATTGATCAAAGAGGTAATGGACTTACAATAGATCTAAAAATCTGCAATTGAGATTTATGTATGAACAAATCATTAGTGTTTGAGTTTATCCATTGAAGAATCAAGTATCTTAACTGAGAAGGACTTAAAAGTATTTTAAAATTGAGATACATCCCAAGGAGTATCAAAACATTTGATCATAAAAGTAGCATTGGATATGTCCGATACCTATTGACAGGCCAAGAGTGTTTGATCAAGGACGGTAGCATTAGATACCAGATACTAGGTGACAAACTATCTTTTAAATCCTCTAACAAGGTCACACCTAACAATGTGTTTGTAACCTTTAACAGGGTTGGCTCCTAATAGATCTCACTTCAGAAGAGTGAAAATTTGGGGTACCGGTCCCAGTGGTTTTTCCCTTAACAAGATTTCCATGTTAAACATCCACGTGTTATGTGTTTATGTTTCATTACTTTACTGTTTTACATTTCACATATGCAATTTTGGATTTATCAGTATACTCTACATATTTAGTGTGTTTCAGTAAATAGTTAAACTACTTATCGATAATCATACAAAAGAGAGATTTACAAAGCAATCCGACGAGTAGAAAATTGATAAAAGTATTTCAAGGCATACATCTTGTAGGACATAAGGTAACTTGAGACATAATATGTGGTTATAAGTTTTAAGGGTTGATTTAAGGACTAATTTTTGAGGCCACTAATTCACCCCCCCCCCCTCTTAGTTATTACTAACAATTTGTATCAGAGCTTATGGTCTTAGGAGGAAGGTTTCAAGAACTAAGCCAAAGATCACAAGATGAATACACGAGATGTGCGCCAGTTGAACAAAGATAATTTTTCTTCATGGCAGATCAAAATAAGACTCCACTTATTAGGTATTGGAAATGATGTTACTCAATAATTAGATACTGAATATGTGTTTCCCACAGGAGCACCAATAGTTGAATAATTAAGAGAGAAACAGCACAATTGCATGATGATAGAACTTGCTTCCTCACTCTCCCATGCTTAATTTGAAGATTTCAAAACCTGCAAGATTGCAAAGAAGATGTGGGACAAATTGATGCTTGTACATGGTGGTGACAAAAATATCTTGAGAGCCAAGGCAGAAAGCCTTAGAGAAAAGTTTAATGATCTCAAAATGAAAGAAGGTGAAAACATCACTCAGTACAACACAAGAATCAAAGAGGTAGTCAATTCTATCTAAGGAGTTGGAGGTGTACAAGAAGAAGATATAGTGGTAGGTAAAATTCTAAGAACCTTACTTCCTACTTATGCTATTAGAGTATCTGCCATCAAAAAATGAGAGCAGTAGCAAATAGCAATGTTACTCTAGATAGTTTGATTGGAAGACTGATTTCATTTGAGATAAATAACTTTGATAATAGTGTCTTATCAAACATAGAGTCTGCATTCAAAAATTCTATGAGAATAAGTAAATCAAGTCATAAACACACTATGAGATAAGACAGTGATAGTGAAAGTGAAGAAGAAGATCTTGATGAAATTGAAGCACTTATGACTAGAAGAATGTAGAGAGGCAAAGGTAAATACAAAGGTAAATTACCACTTGTTTGTTTTAATTGTAAAGAGATTGGACACTTTGCTGCAAGATTTCCTAATAGAAGAAAAGATGATAGAAGTAATGACAGATCATTTGAAAAGAAGTCTGACAGAAGTGATTACAGAAGCTACCAACAATCAGAAAGAAGAGATTCCTGAGACTACAAGGACAAAGGAAAGAAGGCCAGTTACCTAGAAAAATGCAAAGATGATGATACTGACACCGAATATGAGGAAGACATCGAGATGGTCTTTATGGAAGTAAGGATGATTCAGATGATGAGGAAGAAAGGTATGTAGAAACTGCACTCATATCTAAAGTTAATAAAAATGATGTCTAGATCATAGATAGTGGCTTCACTCACTATATGATTGGTGATAAGAAAATTTTTGAAACTTTTGAATACTATAAAGGTGGTTCAGTAAGAATGGGTAATGACACACATTTTCCAATTGAAGGTAGAGGAACCATAATGTTGAATAACCAGATAAAATGTGAAAATGTGTAATGGGTAAATGGATTGAATTATAATCTATTGAGTGTTTCTTAGTTAAATAATTCAGGTCACAGAGTAGCATTTGAAAACAAGAAGGCAAAGATCTTCAATAAATCAATAAATCTGATTGGTACTGCTGAGCAGACAAAAGGTAACTTATTCTATCTGAATGATACTGACACCACTTGTTTGATTGCTACAAACAAAGACATCTGTTTGTGACACAAAATATTGTGTCATGTGAACTTTGACAACATGATAAAGATTAGCAAAAAGAGAAATGTCAGAGGCTTACCGACGATGACCAAGCCCGACAACATCATGTGTAAGAATTGTCAAAAAGGTAAGATGACAAAGTCTAGTTTCAAAATAAAAACCCATACATCTAATGCCATTCTATAATTAGTCCATATTGATTTATGTGGACCTATGAGGACAAAGAGTTATTATGGAGATAGATATTTTATTCTCTTTGTTGATGATTACTCTAGAATGATGATAGTCATGTTTCTAAAAGATAAATCAAAATCATTTAAGATGTTTAAATGGTATAAGGGAATGGTTGAGAAACAAAGTGGAAAAGAATTAAAATGATTAAGATTAGAGAGAGGAGGGAAATTTATTTCAGATGAATTCACTAAATTTTGTAATGAGCATGGAATCAGAAGACATGTCTTTGCACCAAGAACACCACAACAAAATGGAATTGCTGAAAGAAGGAACAGATCCATAGTTGATTGTGCAAGGAAACTAATGATAGAAAAAGGCATCACCCAAATCTTCTGAAGAGAAGCTATCAGTACTACTATTTACACATTGAACAGAGTACAATTAAAGAAATACACCAAGAAGACACCTTATGAGCTTTGGTATGGATACACACCCAATGTAAGTTATTTGAAAGAATTTGGCAGTCAATGTTATATCTTAAAAGATGATAGAAATGGAAAAATTGACTCCAAGAGTGATAAAGGAATCTTTCTAGGGTATTCTACAAAGATCAAGGCTTATAAATGTCTAAACAAAGCCTCTAACAAAATTGTTGAAAGTGAAAATGTAAAAATAGATGAATTTGAAGAGAAGAATGAAAAGGAAAGCACTAAAGAACTAGAGGAATACAATATGATTTATTATAGTGAGGAACCTGACACTCTACCCAAGAAACAATGTAGAGCTCCTGAGAAATAGATCATTGCACCCAAGTATTAAGCTGCAAATACCGATGATCATAATATTGCTCAAGATGATGCACAAAGTGATGGAGAACAGAATGAAGAACAAAATGATGATCAAGCTAATAGAAAAAGAACTAAACCTGTACTTGCATGATATGTCAGAAGGAACCATCCATAGAACCAGATCATAAGAGATAAAAAGAATGGTATGAGAACTAGAAGTAAGTCTCTAAACAAGATGCCTTATTTGTGATTATGAGCCCAAATTTGTCAATACTGCACTAGATAATGATGAATGGATAAGTTCTATGAATGAAGAGATTGAACAGATAGAGAAAAAAAAGACATGGACACTTGTACCAAGACCAGATGACAAGAATGTCATCAGTATAAAATGGATATTCATGAATAAGCTGAATGAGAATGGAGAATTCACCAGAAATAAAGCAAGACAATTATGAAAGGGGTATGCACAAGAAGAAGGAATTGACTATGGAGAGACCTTTGCACCCATTTCTAGGCTATAAGGAGTAAGAATATTACTTTCTTATTCTTCATGTAAAGGATTCAAGGTATATCAAATGGATGTCAAGTCTGCATTCCTAAATGGAATACTTGAAGAAGAGGTATACATTGAACAACTAGAAGGGTTTGTTGATCCAAACAAGAGGGCCATGGTATGTAGACTACACAAAGCCCTATATGGATTGAAACAAGAACCCTAAACTTGGTATGAAAAAATTCATTCCTATCTTATTAGTATTGGATTTGTAAGGACTAGTGAAAACCATAATCTTTATTTGACGGAAGATATTGATGCTAACATTCTGATTGCTGAGATATTTATTGATGACATCATATTTGGAGGAAATGATATGCTATGAAAATTATTTGCAAATGAAATGAGAAAAGGAGTTTGAGATGTCTATGTTTGGAGAGATCAAATTCTTTCTTGGTCTATAGATCATGCAACAAGATGAAGGTATTTTCATTACACAATCCAAGTACATCAAAGAAGTACTAAAAATATTCAAGATGGAAGAATCCAAACTACTTGGAACACTAATGGCAACTGGATGTAAATTGACAAAGGAAGACAAGTCATCAGAGGTAAATTAGACTTTGTATAGGTCAATGATTGGAAAACTCATGTATGTTGTACACACTAGACCAGATATTGTTAATCCCTAAGTTTTGTTGATGATTAGTGACAAACACTTAGTCATTTACTTAGGCAATTTTAGTTGGTTATCACTTTGGCTGAGCTAAAACTATTCAAGGCCGACCAACATTTCTGTGAAGGAATATAGGTTTCCAAGTTACATCATGCCAAGCCGAGTAGAATACTTAAGTGTCAAGTGACAAAGATGTTAAGTGCTGAGCAGAACAGTTTTTGCATACATGTCAGGATTGATTCAAACTTTGAGGTAAAATGTTCAGGCCGACTTGTATGAGCTGTGGGCCGACATATGTAAGAATTTAATATTTATCTATGAATTTATTTATGTATTTAATTGTTTTATCCTATGCATGGAATGGATCCAATCATAAAATTAGGATGCCTTGGAGGCATAAATATTAGATCTTGATCATTGATCTAGATCTCGCCAACAGATTCGTAAAGACATAAGATTGCTTCTAACCCTATTATTTAAAAGAGTTACCCAGAGAGAAGGGTTGTGTGTTCATGAGAGATGAACAGGGAGATACTTTGAGAAGAATCCTAGATCAAGCAGAGTGACAGAGCAATGAATAGCAAAGAAAAGACATCAGATTGTGAGATCACAGAAGGTATTGGAAAGAGAAGATTTGTCATCAGCATATGAGTGCATAATGAAGGATCACTACTTGAAACATTCTAATAGGTGTATCAGGTAAAATATCTTAACAGAGTGGTTCTAATAGACCTACTTTAAATCTCTTAGCCGAGTGCTTACTTTATTGTAAGTTGAAATCTATTCAAAAGGTAGATTGTAATGATCTTTAGTTCTTAACCAAACAAACCTTTAACCAGGTAGATTGCATTTTGTAATCAAAATCTTGTAGCCCTAATAGGCACACTTTATTGCTGCAGTAGTGAAGATTTTGTGGGTTTCATCCCCACCCCAGTTTTACCTATTTGGGTTTCTGGGTTACCAAAATTTTGTGTTATGAGTTATATACTTCATCTTGTGGATGCTGTATGATGTTAGGTTAAATTCATATATGTATGAATGTGGATCAATTTTTTTTTTAAGAGAATAAGTTTTAAGATCTGTTTCACCCCCCCCCNTTTCCCCCCCCCCCCCCCCCCCCTCAGTATCTTGCTTTCCCAATATTTTACTTCCAACAATTGGTATCAGAGCACAGTTCTCCTATAAAATCTTTTAATCATCTTGTGAGTATAGATCTCGAGATGGAGGTTTACAAGTTGGGTAAAGTCATTGAGAATAATAAGATTGAGATTCAACTAGCATTACATCAGCTTGAGATAGCAAGACAGGAATTGAAGAAATCATTGACAACTAGGAAATATTTGGCCAAACAAATGAATGATACTCATTATCAGGAAGATGAAACTGCAAATCTATTTCAGAATGGAGATTCTACTTAGAGCGATGTAAAAATTGTAGATCTACTGGAAAAGAACAATGTACTTTGTGAAGAAGTCAGGAACTTGAAAAGAGAACAAGAAATGCAGACAGTAAGACTATGTGAAGTAGTGAACAAAAGAAGAAAGCTGAAGATGACAAAGCTATGGAAGAAGAAGATAAAAGAGTGATAACTATCAGACTTGATGAAAGGACACATGATGTACAAATGATGACAATAAATCAGGTTGACATGGAAAATCACCTGCTACTTGCAAATCAGGAGATTAGTAGGAAAGATATAGAAATGATGAATCTGAGATCTGAGAACAATCAATTGAAAGATGATTTGAGATCTGAGAAGAATCTGATGGAAGAATCAAGGAGATCAAAAGATTCTTCTGGATTAGGTCACACTGAACAAAAGACATCTACTGAGAAAGGAGAATCATCTAAGAATGGTGAAAGGAGGAATGCAAAGACAAAGAAAAACAAACCAATTTTCCACCACTGTGGAAAACTAGGTTATACAACAAACATTTTCTAAAGCAAGAAAGGTAAGTCCAATCCTAAACCTAAGTTCAATGATTAATGTTTTAATTTTAAGAAGTTTGGACATAAAGCACATGAATGTTGGGTTGAAGCAAATGATTTACCTCCCAAACCAAGATTCAATGGTTATTGCTACAAGTGTTAGAAATATGGTCATAAAGCACAAGATTTTAGATCCAATGCTAAACAACAATGGACATCTAAGACACAAACAAAAGCACCCAGGAAAGGCAACACTTACAATTGGGATTATAACACAAGGAAAAGTTGTCATTACTATGAAGAATATGGACATGCACCTGAAGATTGCTTAAAGACACATTTTGGAGGAAAATCTAAGAGTTGGATGAATGGAAGCCTAGTTTGCTTTAGTTGTTTGAATATTGGTCGCACTAAGAGAGAGGGTAGGACAAGAGTACCTGCACCTACTATTGAGGAAATAAGAGCACAGATGAACCAAACATGGGTAAGGAAAATAGAGCCAAGAAGCAGTGAAACTACTGAACCCAAGGTCACCCAATCCAATGGATCAGGTGATCAAACCATCTCTAACTAAGCAATAGAGGTATGTAAGGAACTGCATTTAAATTTCAAATCTTACATCAATTCCTAATATGTAAATGTGCCAAAGTCCATATTTGCATATGTTGAGATGCACCAAGACATGTTTGTGACAAATGCCGAGAATTTTTAACTGCATTATAGCTACCGAGTTGGTTGGCTGAGTAAGTTTTGTGATGGCCCAGTATGATAAGCTGAGTGGTATACAATTTATGTTTGTCAGCTAATGATAGCTGGTTAGCACTAACCCAACGGGTAGAGCATTTATTGCTTACCTACCTTGACCTTTCATGTCTATATAAGGACAAACTATTTATTCTTCATTTTACCTTGCAATTTTCAGTATTCATAGAGTGATTGAAGAAGTTGTATAATTGATCTTAGCAAATTTTGTATCGAAGATCTTTCCAGTGTGTCATCGGCAACCCTAAGGTGAACAGTGTGAAGTGTTACTTGTCGAGGTACCCTGTTCTTCATTTTTGAACAATAATTTTAGAGATTGTGGCTGCAAGTTCTTCTACACCAGTCGAGGGTATGGAGGAGGAGCTGAAGCAAATTAATATGGTGAGAAGTGATGTGTGAGCACCTCCTAACTTTTGAGTCGTTCCTAAAAGCGCAATTTTGGGTGATCTGAACAGAGCCCTCTCATCTATTCCACCAAAGGTACTTATGATCTGCGATGTTAGATCATGTTACATGGTAAAGATTAGTGAAGTAGGTGATAATGAATTGAGGGAATCCTATAACAAGTTGTGTGAAAATGGAGTTCTGAAGGATGAATTCAAGCATTTAGCTGATAAAGGGTTAACTCGTGCCCTAGATTTTCCACCAAACTTCAAAGATGAATGGATTAAGGTTTTTCTAAGCTGAGTTCATAATATGCATATGTGGCTGGAAAATGGACCAGTTAAAATAACTAAAGACATTATTCATCGAGTAACTGGATATCCTGTTGTTAGCGGAAAACGAACGATGAGAGACCAAAGTAAAGAAGAAATAGTAGCTAACACAAGAGTTGTCTAGAATAACAGAGGTATGACTATCTCTACAATTAAAGATTTAGAACTTGAATTTGGAGTGAGAGTGATTGCACATAAGTTCTATCAATTGAGCCAACTAGATAGTGTTCCCTGCACAGCTATGGACCAAGCATGGAAGATAGTTAAGAAGAATCACACCTACAACCTGGCCAAGCTGTAGTTGACACAACTATCTAAGAACCTATTAACGATCAGAAAAGCTAAGAGCTCATCATGTAAGTTTGGTTCTTTAATAGTTTTTATATTCTTCTATGTACAAAGTCATTTCCTACATTGGGAAATATTGTTTTGAAGAAGGATAGACCTATTACTGTGCAAATTAGTGAATGTATTCAGCAATGAGGCAATAATTTCAATAGTATTATGGGAAACTACTTTGTGGAATTCAAAAAGAGAATGAGGTTGAGGTCTATAATTCCTAGTTCACTTTTGGAAAAGCACTATGAGGAGATATGTTTTCTAGTCGACACAGATTACACATACATTCAGGTTGTAATACCTAGGGTATCATGGATAGAGCCATTTCCCTATGAAGTTAACATTGATGAAACATCAGCAACTATCACAACACTCCTAGTAGAGGAGATTGATACAAAAGAAAATATATTTGGAAATTATAATGAAGTAAGGCAAAGATATCTATGAATCTAAAGGCAGGAACCATGGAGAGAAAGAGGAAAAAGATTGTGAAGAATCTAAAGAAAATGGTTGGATTGCCGAGTGATGAGGAGCTAGAGGATACACCTCTAGGAATATCTACTGGACAAGAAGAAGATATATCTGAAGAAGAAGAAGAAAGAGTAAGTGAATCTGAGGAAGAGATTCATGTTAAGGCAAAAGGAAAGAAACCAACAATAGCCAAGGTAACTAATCCTAGCCAAGAAAAACCTAAAGTTACCCCTCCCATTGCCAATCATCTAAGGACAAGGACATCTACTACTATATCTCTAGCAGTGCAAACAAAATTATATGCAAATAAGGTTGGAGAGAGTAGTTCTAGATAAAAGAGTAAATTTGCAACAAAGGCTATGCCGAGCCTACAAGTAAAGAGACCTAGAAGGAAACTACATTTGGATCCAGAAAGTGATGAAGAAAAGACTAAAATTGATGAACCCAACAACATACCAATAGCACCATTCAAATGACCCATTGATATTAATGAGGTATGTGAGAATTTGAGGAATTCTGCAAGGTTATCTAGCTTTAAGTTTATCAAGTATGAAAAATTGAATGTAGAGGATAAGCATAAAGTTTAGGAATCTCTACTAGATATGATGAGCAATTTCAAGTTAACTCCTATACAGATAGGAAACAATGTGTTGAGTGAACTATATGAGTTTCTATCTAGTAAACGGGAATTTTCACTTACTACTAAGAGACAGATTAGAGAAGGTACATTAGCTAAGGTTACCTCTGAGCTGACTAAGAAACAAAGAGTTAAATTTATTGAGGAATACAAGCATAAAATTCAACCTAAACTTAGAGGATATGTTGATTTGAAAAATGATATTGAAAGTGTAGTACACTAGAGTACAAGGATATGGAAGGAAATATTTGGATTGATAACTCCACAAAAGGAGAAAATTGATGAAGGAACATCTAAGCATAAGGATAAAGAAGTTGAAACCACCCCTACAGCACAGAAAACAAAAGAACAAATTGCTACTAAGCCTGACAAGACTGAAGCAGAACCAAAAGAACAAATAGATATAGTAAACACTCTTGATCTGACAGTAGACAATGCAATTGACATCTTAATTGGTCACTCTAGTAATTTGGATGTCGAGTGTCAGGATGAGCCAAGAGATACAAGTAGAGAATCACCTATTAAGGCTACTGAGGCTGAAGGAGAGAAGAGTATAGATAAACCTGAAGATAAATTTGAACAAAAGGAAGCAGAGAAGGAGAAGATAGTTTAACAAGAGGTAAATATACAAAATTCACCTATTTTAGAGGTTGTGAAAATAGTTTTAGATAGTGGAGAGGGATGAGGGATACTAAAAATGAGCCTAAGGAACAAGAGGCAGTGCAAGTGTTGGTTGATTTACCACACTCTCCATCATCCACTCCCATTGGACCTAAAATAAGAGGTATGCCTGATTAACATGCAATTTTGACTGAATTAAAAGATGCAATGGTGACTACTACTGAGACAGGAAAAGGTATTAAGGAAACAAAGTCGAGAAGTAGCTCACCTGAATTTAAGATGAGGAAAGTTATGAAGAAGAAGTCTCCCACTCTTGATGTCACTTTAGATGAAGTGATTTTGATTCCACCATGGGATCCCTATGTTTTATCTTATGAACAGATTGAGACTCTTCAAGAATTACTCAAGAGGAAGAAAAGGTAGGAAGAAATGAAAAGAGAACAGAAGCAAAAGAAGGTGTTACATGATATCAAGGATATATTTGTAAAAGCTTTTGACATGGAAGATGAAAATAATCAAGCTCCTATTCTTGAACAGTTAGTTCATATTGTGTAGAAGGTAAATGATGACAACATTGAATCAAATGAGAAGTTATTGCAATGGTCCAAGAGGAAATTTGAGAACAAAGTACTGGCAAAAATCTTAGGAGAGATTGCGACAAAGCAGGTTGAACTTTCTTCTCTTGTAGAAATTTTGGAGGAAGTTGCAACTAATGTTAATTCTTTGTATAAGAAGTTATGTGATGTTGAATTCTTCACAAAGGATAATCTACAGGCTATAAAGAAATTGAAATTAGACTTGAAGTCAACTGGGTGTTCACTGAGTATGGATGCTAGCACTAGCTCCTTACATTTTAACAGATTGACTAATGCACAAAGGAGAATAGCCGATCTAATGGCTAAAGATGGTCAGATAAGGGTCAAATTGATTACTATTCAAACCAACCCGATACCTCATCTGGAGGTATTTCAGAAAGAACTTTCAGCTACAAAAAAATTTGGTTGAGAGAAATGCAGATCTCTCTATTGCAGAAATTTTAATGAGTCTAGCTGTTGAGCTAGAAGTCAAATTAGAGGTTATGAAGTTTGTTAAGGATAGTTGGGACACTACATTTGCTTCCACTTTACAACTTCATAAATAGTTTTTGGATAATTAAAACTTAACCCCACCTGCAATCAATGACAAAAAAAGGGGGAATATGACAAGGATGCAGTGTAAGAGGAACAATATAGGTATAATTGTAAATTTTTTTTTTGAAGGCATGTATACTATGTAAATTTTTGTATGTAGTATGGAGTACATTCCCAGGGGGAGTACATTGTGTACTTAGGAAACATTTTGGATGGAAAAAATCGAAATGATAAGTGTTTTTTTTCCACTAATATCAAAGGGGGAGATTGTTAATCCCTAAGTTTTGTTGATAATTAGTGACCAATAGTTAGTCATTTACTTAGGCAGTTTTAGTTGGTTATCACTATGGCCGAGCTAAAACTGTTCAAGGTCAAGCAACATTTTCGAGAAGGAATACAGGTTTCCAAGTTACAACATGCCAAGCCAAGTAGAATACTTAAGTGTCGAGCGATAGAGATGTTAAGTGCCAAGCAGAACAGTTTTTGCATACATGTCAGGATTGATTCAAACTTTGAGGTAAAATGTTCAGGCCAACTTGTATGAGCTGTGGGCCGACATATGTAAGAATTTAATATTTATCTATGAAGTTATTTATGCATTTAATTGTTTTATCATATGCATGGCATGGAGCCAATCAGAAAATTAGGATGCCTTGGAGGCATAAATATTAGATCTTGATCGTTGATCTAGATCTCACCAACAGATCTGTAAAGACATATAAGATTGCTTCTAACCCTATTATTTAAAAGAGATACATAGAGAGAAGGGTTGTGTGTTCATGAGAGATGAACAGTGAGTTACTTTGAGAAGAGGCCTAGATCAAGCAGAGTGATAGAGCAGTGAATAGCAGAGAAAAGACATATCAGATTATGAGATCACAGAAGGTATTGGAAAGAGAAGATCCATAATCAGCATCTGAGTGCATAATGAAGGATCACTACTTGAAACATTCTAACAAGTGTATCAGGTGAAATATCTTAATAGAGTGGTTCTAACATACCTACTTTAAATCTCTTAGCCAAGTGCTTAATTTATTGTAAGTTGAAATCCTTTCAAAAGGTAGATTGTAATGATCTTTAGTTCTTAACCGAACAAACCTTTAACCAGGTAGATTGCATTTTGTAATCAAACTCTTATAGCCCTAACAGGAAATCTTTATTGTTGTAGTAGTGAAGATTTTGTGGGTGTCATCCCCACCCCAGTTTTACCTATTTGGGTTTCTGGGTTACCAAAATTTTGTGTTATGGGTTATATACTTCATGTTATGGATTCTATCTGATGTTAGGTTAAATTCATATATGTATGAATGTGGATCAATTTGTTTTAAGAGAATAAGTTGTAAGATCTGATTCACCCCCCCTCTCAGTATCTTACTTTCCCAATATTGTAGTTCTAACAGATATTACACATGTAGTAGGAATAGTTGCAATATTTTCTGCTAATCCCAGAGAATCACATATGAGTGTTGTGAAAAGAATCCTAAGATATCTAAATAATACTGAGGAATATGGCTTATGGTATAGAAGAGAATGAAAATTTGAACTTAAAGTCTGTACCAACGTTGATTGGGCTGGGAATATTAATGATCAAAAGAGCACAACTGGAGGAGAATTATTTATGGGTGACAAACTTGTCACATGGACCAGCAAGAAGAAAGGATGCATCTCTCAATCTACTACAGAAGTAGAGTATGTTGCTACTGCTGTAAATTGCTCAAATATTGCATGGGTCAAATAGTTATTGGAAGGTATGCATACAAAAATTCTTGAATTTGTAATTATCTATTGTGATAATACAAGTGCAATAAACATTTCCTAGAATCTATTCATTCATGCTAAAACAAAGCATATTTCCATCAAGTATCATTATTTGAGAGAACAAGTTCAGGCAAAGAAGGTGATACTTGAGTATGTGAAATCAAAAGAATAATTGGCCGATACCTTCACCAAGGCACTGCCCAAGGATGCATTTGAATACTTGAGGAAGAGACTAGGGGCCAGACCCCTGTCTACTTATTAGTAAGCTTACTAGAAGGTTGGATCATCTTATATATTATCAGAATATCATTCATGTTGATGCAAGCAAAGAGATGGACTTCAAGACAAATCTATTACTGCAAGGTATTTATCTACTCTGAGCACCAGAGTTATTACTGATGGAATGGGAAATTCAAGGAATATATTATGGATAGAAAGGATCCGTTTGACACTACTGTCAAATATTTATTTGAAAATATGTTTTTTGGGCATTGTTGTCAAAGGGAGAGAGATATCTCATTAATATATTGATAAAGAGAGAGATTAGATCCATTATCAACTCAGGGAGAGATCATATCCATCGAAGTATCCAAAGGGAGAGATGTAACAAGAAAAGGGAGAGTACACATAAAGGAAGAGAATTGCTGACAAGAGACATCACAAGGAAGGAGAACACATCACATTAGAGAAAGAAAGATTCTACATCTATCCAGTGAAGGGATTGAAGATAGAAAGAAACCTGCAAGAATCAAATCAAAGCTATTTGAGCTTACCGATAGCCAGACATTTGTAATAGTTTCATTAGAAAAGCTTGATGAAACTGTATATTTCATATTGTATTAGTAATAGTATAGTATGCTAATGTAGTATGTTGCCATCAATGCTAAAGGGAGAGATTGATGACATGTAACTGATTGAATATTTAAAGATATTAAGTTTATGACCATGCAAGCAATTAAATCAGTTAATGTATTGTATTTTAATTGATGTCAACTTGATATAATCTCTATGGTCATGGAAAAACTGCCAAAGACTTCAAAGAACCAATGAATCAAAGGTTATGCTATTAGTAATGCATATAAGTCAAGTATTTACTAAGTGACTATATACACCGACAGAGTGCACGCTGACAGATAGAGTAAAAGAGTAGAGTCACAGTGTTACCTGATGAGCTAATGCACAACATTACTGATAAGCAAAGTTATAATGTTGCCCGACAAGCAAAACACAGAGTAACCCGACAGAAAAAAAATTTAGTATTGCTCGATAGAAAAGACAAGGATGGAGATCTCGATGACTACTGAAGTCACATTGATGGAACAATTAGTTATCACTGATGACTAACTGAAGTGCTGATCGACATAATAGAGAGTTCAAAAAATGATAAAATGCTTAGCTGTCAAGAGCTATAAATTGACTTAACAGATACTTATCATTGTTTTAATCATCTAGATAAAGTCGGAGATTAGTAATTGATTTAAAGTTGATTTGTCCAGTTGGCAAGAAGATCTCTTTGAGATAAAACAAGAGTTTTCTATAAATATATTGGCAAGAATTATGGATCACACCAAGAATCAAGAAGGCTAAGAAAAGGGGAAATCATGTCTATATAGAGACAAACCCAATTCATTATGAATGGGGGAAATATGTGAGGTGAACAAGAGAAGAGGAAAGATGCAAAAGAAAATATGAAGGAGAAGAAAGTCTTCATTCAGTCCTGATCAACAAGCTGAGGAAAGAGATAGATTTAGCAGACACTGACAAATAGTGAGACAGCATCACAAAGAAAAATAGTGTGGAGCAAAGATATAAGATTGATTACATTAATCAGATAGGTAATGGACTTACAATAGATCTGAAATTCTACAATTGAGTTGTATGTATGAACAGATCATTAGTGTTTTAGTTTAACCATTGAAGCATAAAGTATCTTAATTGAGCAGGACTTAAAAGTCTTTTACAATTGAGATACATCCCAAGGAGTATCAAAACATTTGATCATAAAAGTAGCATTGGATATGCCCAATACCTATTGACAGGCCAAGTGAGTGTTTAATCAAGGATGGTAATATTAGATGCCAGATACTAGGTGAAAAACTATCTTTTAAATCCTCTAACAAGGTCACACCTAACAATGTGTTTGTAACATGTAACAGGGTTGGCTGCTAATAGAGCTCACTTCAGAAGAGTGAAAATTTGGGGTACCGGTCCCAGTGGTTTTTCCCTTAATAGGGTTTCCACGTTAAAAATCCATGTGTTGTGTTTTTATGTTTTATTACTTTACTTATTTACATTTCACATATGAAATTTTGGATTTATCGGTATACTCTGCATATTTAGTGTGTTTCGGTAAATAGTTAAACTACTTATCAATAATCATACAAAAGAGAGATTTACAAAGAAATCCGACAAGTAGAAAATTGATAAAAGTATTTCAAGGCATACATCTTGTAGGACATAAGATAACTTGAGACATAATCTATGGTTATAAGTTTTAACGGTTGATTTAAGGATTAATTTTTGAGGCCACTGACTCACCCCCCTCTCTCAGTTATTACTAACAATCATGACTGGAGATCAACCTCCCTCATACCCTGGAATACTAAAGTCAAGATACAAATCAACTTTCTATGTTTTCTTGGGATAAATATTAGTTGTTACTAAACTTTCTCCTAACATGATGGATTTAATACTAAGTCTAGATTTAGACCTAAGTTAATCTAGTTTTCATCATAACATTATGATTACATTGATCATTACACTGGCCACATGTATTGACCATGTAAAACATAACATTAACCCATTAATATTAACTCAAACATAACCTACCTTAGACTTTAACTAAATCAATATGCTTTAAAGTCCATGAAGGTCCTAAGTTGAGAGACTTAAATTAACCAATCAATTAACATGTTCTAATACGCAAACTAAACCCCATCTTAAATCTCATTTCTCTGATTAAACTAAAGATTTTAAACATTTCCCCTATTACTGTAGATATAAATATTAAACTTAATAAATAACTAATATAGTTAATCGATTATTAATCCTTACTATGCCTAAAGGATCTAAAGAAATTTTAAGACTTCAATTATTATTTTCCATAGATTTTATATAAAATTAATAAATTCCAATTTAAATGATCAAATTAATCTATATGTAAATTCAATAAGGGATAACATTTTAACATGATTACAATTGTGTTACAGAGCTACAATAACTTTTTTTTTTTTTACATTAAGATCAAGAAAATAAACTGACGAAAATTCATACTTAATATTACATTCTCTAATAAATTTAAACGTTTAAATGTAATTTATATGAAGAACAAGCCATAACATTAAAATACATTAATTTCCCTAACTAAAAGAATTTAATTATATATATATATATAAACACTAATAAGGTAACATTTTTTTAATATATACATAATGTATATATATAAAGACTCAATCCCAATGGCTTTAATTACTTAATAGCATCGTATTAATTAAAAACTCTATGATAGCCATACTAAAATTTACTTTCATTTTAATTCAATCCACTAATTTAAAGAGTGACTATTATAATAATCTTCTTTCTAATTAATAGTGCCTAAGAATAAATAGTTTACACTAAAGTTATCTAAAAAAATAAAAAAAATAAAGGAAATTACAAATAACATTTAAAGTTTAAGCAACTTATTCTATTCTAATTTTGGAGAATCCCTAACCCTAATTTGAAATTAGGGTTAGGGCTCCAAATAAGGGTAGCTAAGAGAAGATATTTTCATCTTTCTTCCTCTCTTTCTTGGTTGTTCCCTAACCATAGGGTTTGGCATTTTTTTTTTGTTTGAGTGTTGTTGTTGCAAGTCTGGAGATTTGAGGAGGCAACCAAGAGTGGGGAGAAGGAAGACATATACATTCACAAATATATATGTAGTACACGCATTGTATTACATATATATTTGTGTGTACATGTATTTAACACAGGCAACAGATGTAGCAAGAATGGTGAACTGCACAAAAGATGGGGGGGTCGTGACTGGCCTTGTTTTTCTACGTAGAGAAGTAGAGCTCCTCATGCCCAGCCGTCACGGTTTCAACATGGCTGAGTGGGTAAAAAGAGGGGGGAGGTGTGTGTGGTGGTTGTGGCCTCCACCACCACCTGTGGTGGTGCAACCCCTCCATGGTGGAAACCGTGGTGGCGGCGTCCACCACGAGTGGTGGGGAGTCGTGGCTCACCCATGCCCACATTACATAGTGCGGGGTAATATGAAATCCATGGGTGCGGGTTGGGGCCGAGTCCAACCCCACCCTCATCACCTTTTTTTTTTAAATTTAATTTTTTATATTATATATTTTTTTATATTGCTCTGCTAAAAAAAAATCCATTAAATATGTTATATATAAATACATCAAATGTATGAAATCTCTGTAACAGGTCTGTATAAGAGAAGATGATGCTACAAAAAAATTATATTTCTATTCCTGAATACTTAGATCTATAAATTTTTATATGCAAATCTGTATTTATTTATTTCATTTTATCTTCATCTTATTTTCTTTTATATCCTTCTTTTCCTATGGAGAATGCATTGCAAAATCTGATATATATATATATATATATATACTAAAAGGAAAATACATTTATATAATAGTAGTTCAGATTTTCTAAATAAGACAAAGAAGTTTATATTCTTAGATTAATATATCTGTTAGATTTAAGATCTAGATTAGTAAATCTTACTTGCTATTTTATACATATTTATATAGGCTGCTAAATACATATGCATTAAAAAAAATGGATCAATAAAGTTTTCTCACTACAAAATTTAAAATTAAGAGTTAAAGATTTAAATTTTATTCTGTTTTCAATATTATACCACCATATGATTTCTGTAAAATCTGTATTATGAAACTTGTAACAAATAGCCTATACATGGTAGATTATAAAGCTTGAATATACAAAACTATGTAAATAAGCAATGCATAAATCGGAGAACAACTAAATGTAAACATTTAATCTCTTAATATTAAATCTGTTTCAAATGCAAACCAATCTATCTTCCTGTAGAAGTTAAATTTAACAATAATGTCTGCTAAGATGAGTAAATGGTAAATATTCTTATAATGAATTAGATTCAGATTGTTTCATATAGGGGATTTTATTTCCAGAACAACTAGCATCTTAATCTTTACATACTAATAATTTACAACAACTAAATTAAATCTTAAATAGAGTATAACAATTTACAACACTCTCATCTAACAGTAGCATCAGCCCTATGGCTTAAGACTTAGATCTAACTTAACAAAATCTCCATCAAGAAGAGAGTAATGGTTGATCCCTTTCATCTCCAGCTTGGGTCTTAATCCACCAACAAGGTAACAACCACAATCTGCAAATACAAAGATTTGGAATATCCCATGGGAGCTCACCTCCTAGCCTAGGCCTCTTATGAGGCCACCCCTGAGCTAGGGGAAACAAGAAGGGGAAGGGTGAGAATCAAGCAACCATACACAAAAATTGAACAAAAAAAACAATGTAACTCCCATCCAGGTTTTAAGCACAATTGGGTCAAAATGACCTCAATCTAGGGGTGAAGGTGGAAATACACAAGTAGGAGATTACCAAGCAATATGTCTCACTATGCCCAAATGTACACATGCCTTCCCAAGGATCAAATTTATTCCCAAAAGCTCCATACTCACAACCAATACCCTTATCACCCCCATAAGCAATATACAAAAAATAATAGCAATGGTAACATGGAGCCCATAACATCCATGACATCCCTCTTCTCCCCAAGAAGAGACTCTCAACTATTAAGGTTTCCCAACTATTCCCTTCACCCACAATTGACTATCTCTTCCCTCCCAAGGGTAAGATAGATCAATTCACTCCCATGCCTAACAACATCAAACAAAAAATAAAGAAACAAGGAAGAATTCTCCTTCACCACATAATAACACTACCATATTTGTATAAAACATGATGTATTTGAAATAAGTAAAATTTCAACAAGATATCTAAATAAACATGAATGCAATAACCACATATGGACATAGGCGTACCAACCTTACTCCTAGCTATGGATGATGTTGAGGTGATACTTTGAGATGTTAGCTCTCCTTCCCTTCCCTCCTCCAAAACTTAGCCAAATCTTCCTTCAACAAAAAATCACAAGTCTCCAAAAATGGAGAGTGGGAAATCAGCCCCAACTCTCCTCTTCCTCTCTCCTAAAAGCTCCCTTTCCCATTACCACCTCTTTCCTCTCAATAAAAATTGAGGCATGTGTCCTTCCTACTACATATGTCAAAACTCATGCATGGAAGGGACTCCACTTTCTTGAAGAAGGTGAGGGTCTTTCCTTTCCCCCAACTTTTCGCCACTATCCTAGAAAGGCAATTAAGGAGGCCTAGAAAAGAGATTATGGCACTCAAAACAATGAAAAACAACCCCTAACCCATAATACTACATAAAAACTAGAAAATCTTAACTCAAACTACCTCAAAGGACTCAATTTTACCCTTCAAAAACCCCTCTTAAGTTTGCATTCGAAATTCAAAATTTGTACTCATGACTTGGGTTAACAAGGCAAACTTTACCTCCCATGGAAACACTAAAATTAACCTAGGGTAAAATTAAACTTCAAAATCCACATAGGCATGCCATGTCACAACACATGTGTCAATTGACACTACATAAGCACCACACATTTACAACATGGCTTTCCTTAAAAGAAATATATTTACAATCATAAAATATCACATTTACAACAAAATTAACATTTACAATTAGGTTATTGCCCTTTTAGGGCTAACCTTGGCTGCACATGGATATACACAAATTAGCCCAATCTTGTTTCCCTGACTTTGAAACCATGGTTATTCCTCCTGTACACTTGAACAGAGTATCAGTAGCCCAAGAACAAAAAACACATATTCATGATAATTACTTTATAATATATTCCTTTAACCAAATTTTATACATTGCTATAAGAACTAGGTTTAAACTTGAATGTTTATAAGAAACAGAAATACTTATCTACCAATATGGACATTTGCAGAATTTAAACCAAATCTCTCATTTACATGTCAAAAGGTCATAATGCAATATTGAACATAATGAAAGAGTTAAATCATGTCAACAAGGACTGAGAATCATATATGTAATAAATCTAAGCATCATCAAGATAGAGTCATCATATGATATCTATACTGTAGAAGGTCCAAAATGAAATGCATCAAAATAATCATATTATCCAGATAAATGTGATATAATAGTATCAGTTCTGAAATGGATGGTCAGGGAAGGACCTCATAGGATTGGATACAAATTTTTTCCTCAGAACCAAGATGAGACAATCCACCCCATGGGATCATTTTCTCCAGATCTAATGGGATGAGTGTTTACAAAAATTTTGTAGAGTAAATTATTCCTTCATGTTTCACGGGATCAAGGTGCTCATGAAGGATATAGGGTTTACAATTTTTCCATAATCCATGACCATGATAAGCTTGTGGGGATGCTATTTCATCCAATTTTTGTAGCATACATATATCAGGGTTACTGAGGTTTACCAAAAACCCATTTTTGTTACCAAAACATTATGGGGATAGAGTGATACTCTTAGAGTTTTATAGGAAGATACTAGAGGTGCATGCCTTGATGGACACCACAAAGATTGCTTTAGTATGTTTCCTATTCATATGCAATAAATATACCTACTCCCTCACTGTGGCCTAGGAAGCAATGAATGAGCTGGGAAGTTTAATTCTAGCCAAATTTTTACTCAGCCACAAAAATTATGATCCACGCAGCCAGCTAGAGAAGGTGATGCCCCAGGGATCTCAAACCCATGTAGCACATTTAGAATATTTTTTAGAGGATTGTGAAGATGACTTTGAGGTCTGAAGCCGACACTACTTAAGAATGTCAAAGGGCATGATGGACCACCTTGGCCTCCAGACTTTCCCAAATAATTTTTTTGACAATGGGTCACTTGAAGGCCCTGAGTATAATGAAACATGTATTGATAAGATGGAACTCCCACCAATGGATTGGGGAACCCCAAAAACTTTTACAATTGAGGTCATCTCAAGGGTGGTGATTAAGTGCATCCACGCATATTTTTTGAAAGTATTCCCAAAGAGTGTCTGATTGGACAACTATTTTTTGGTGGCAACTAGTTATGGACCTTAGACAGCAGAAAAATCCAAAGTCCATAGGAAATAGAAGGTTGGAGAGTCCTCCCAGATGTTGGAACCCAACCTAGACCCCCTAATGAGGCAATTAGATGTACAATTAGCAAATTCCTAGAAGCTAGCAGAGGAAACAAACTCTAGAGTAGTGTTTGGTCTCGGTGCCACTCTAATAGGCTCCCTACCCCTGCCCAATACATCTCCCTCCTTGGTTTCCCCATTTGGTATTCCATGCAGTGAGGTTGTTGGAGAAGAAATAACAATTGTAGCCACCAGGATGCCACTCCAAAGAAGAAAGATACTGAAGGCAGACAAATCCCTTTCGAATAGAGACCCAAGCCCAAAACTAAAAAATGTGGCTAATGTCCAAGATATTCTCTCCACTTCCTCCTTTGACAAAGATGATTCCCTAAAGGATCCTCCAGAGATCTCGCAGAAAAATGTTGACAAATTCTTCCAAGTCGATAAATTGGGAATCCTACATGCATTAGTGGAAAGGGTGACCAAGGAGGTAGTGCAAGAACCGGATATAGGTACCCTCTGGGAGGAGATAAAAAGGAAAAAGAAGCACAAAAACATACCCAAGGATAGGAATATTAGCACCAAAAATAGGAGGCCGAGATAAAGAAAGTAGAGGAAGAGAAATAACAAGAGAATAAATAGGTTAAAGATAAACTGCTTGCACCTGGGAAAACTAGATCTATGGGAACAACCATATCCTCATATGTAATTCTCTAACCTCCCACAGGTGATCGAGGCACATTGCCTCCTCTGGACCAAGACCCATTTCCTCTTCTGAATAACTTCAAAAAGGATATCGTACTGGGACTTTAATAGGCTACCCAAGATGATTAGGAGTTGTAGCTGCCATCATCTTCCCCACCCATTAAAAAGATCCTAGAAAATGATACAGGAATGTGGGAAGAGAATAAAAATACTAATCCTGACGATAACACCATTGATACAGTTATCAAGGAACCAAAGAAGACTCTCAAAGATACCTCCTTGATTTTGAAAACAATAAGTAAAACACAAGGCCCTCCAAAGTAACTAGTTGATCCTTGGAGGAGGAGGATGTTGATAGAAATATCAGACCCTCTATCCGTTGCTAAGATTTTGGTTGAAGGCCAAGTGGAAAAGAAGCCCAAAAAGGCTTGAACCCTCTCTATGACCCAAAGGGACCTAGATGGGAATGTGTTGGAATTGGTGGCAGTCCCACTGGTTGATAGGGATGAATCAAAAGTTTTGGTCGAGGATTATACCATATTAGAGATCCCCCTAGACCGAAGAGACCCAAGATAGGAATTGGATCTCATAGATGAGGAAAATTAGGCCATTCATGACAAGTATGAAAAATATTAGCAAAAGAGAAAAGAGCTAGAGGAGTCAGCGTCAAAATTCCATAGGATTTTAATTGAACTAGCGCTCCCCCTCTCTTGTGAAATGCCCATGAACTCCACCCTCAAAATGATGCTTCCCCAGGACAACATAAATACACTCCAAAAAATGAAGAAGAAAGTGTTGGTTGTGGACGAATGGATTAATGAATAGGTGTAGGCATTCCCAAGCTTCTTATCAGAGTCCCTCTAGAATTTCTATAAGGATAATGATGTTATCATGCAACTAAATAAGCTAATCCCTGAATGACATTCCCAGTCATAAATATAGGAGTACTGGAAAGGTAGTCTCGAACATATTTTGAACCTAGGAAAGGAGAATATTGTCAAGACTAGATTGTTGGGTAATGAACCCTTTGAGTTCCCAATGACCCAGTACACCAGACTTGATTTCTAAAATCAGATAAGCAAGCAACTGGTAAAGGTGTTAAGCATGCATGTGGCTGAGGACCAAAATCCAATGGACCAATATGGTTCATTCATCTGGGAGTTCACATCGTCAAATCCATTGTAGCCTAGGGGAATCCCCTATTGATTATTTATTGGTTAAGTTTGATAATTTGGCTAACACCCAATTCTGGCATCCAGGATATTTTGGTAGTTTTGTAATGGGAAAGGTTACCCAAATGATTTTAAAGGCTCATGATTCCATTTGGGCTTTCAGCGAGATGAAAGACAAGAGCATAGATGTGCATAATTACATTGATGAGGCCATCAGCCACATGGATTGTCTAAAAGAGGTGGATGAAGAAGGTATAACAAAGATGATTAGAGCCTTCAAGAATTTTCAAGAGAAATAAGTCCTCCAGGTCCCACAACATTTTTTCTCCTTATATCATTTCTTGTATTCATTATTCTTTAAGCACAAGCTCCCAAAGTCCAGAATTTTGGACTTCACTTTTTATATTCTTTATGGTGGTCTACGTCGATGATTTCTCTGGAGCCGACCAACTGCCATCTCAAATAATTTTCAATCTTTTGTTAGAGTCTTAGCAGGTATAGTATGACATCAAAGGTGACAAAAGAAGGGTAAAATACTACACACATCTTCCTAAGGCCCAAGGTGTCGATTTGGCATTTAATGTTGATGAACTGGGAAGGTACTCAAAGAGAGAGGGTTATCTTCACATTAATGGGGCACCTAATTCAAAGAACTCAAGGCACAAAAGTCAAGTTTACATATACGAGGGTGCTTCCCAAGATAGATCTCCTGATTTCTTCTTCTATCTTCTCTCTTTTCTGCTATCTTCTCAATGATTTTATATAGTAAACTGACTCTGAAAGTGCAAGTAGTACTGTGATAGCTAAATGTGACCTTCTTATTTAACCATACACTTAACCATGGTAATTGTTCACCAGTCACATACAATAATGGATATGAAATTAGCCATCTTGCATACATGTATGATTCAACCTGTTGCCTCCTATCTATCTGAGGTTTTGAATAAGCTCTCAGAATAGAGAGTCCGACAACCTAGACCATTACTAGAACACAGGATTTAAGTAAATAAGTAAATGCAAAGCTATTCTAGAAATGAGAGATATTGGTTTATTCTAGAAATGAATGTGCAAGCTAGATTAATCTAATAAATTGAATGCAAGATTAATCTATGAAAAAAAGAGATTAAACTAAGTATGAGAAGCTACAAGCTAATCTAGAAATGAAAAATGATATTCAAACTAAGATTGCTTGAAAAGAAGTTTAAACTATGAATAATTAAACTAGCATGATATTAAGCTTATTGCAACAATTCTAAAATCAATGTATTCAATTAGAAAACTAGTAGTTTCAAAAATCACAAATTACAAGACTACAAATTCCAAGACTAGTTTGAATGAGAGATGAGAGATTTCTTTTATAGACCTAGAGTCCGTTCAGAATAGAAAGTTTCCTTCGAGAGAAATAGTCAACTGTTGCCTTTTTTGAGTTTAACTGATTTGTTTATCTTTTAAATCACAGTTAACTCAAAATTTGTATTTCTAAACTGGAGAGAAGATTTTGGAGAGAATATTTAATTAAGTAAATAAAATATGACCTCATAAATGTATTTTCTCAATTATTTGAACAATTAAATTCAATTATTGAAATGAGGGTATTTATTTAATAATTAAATATTATTTAATTTATTTTTATGTAGCTTAGCTAAAAGGGGTGGATTTAATTTGAATAAAGTGCTAGGACTTTATAATTAAATTAATTCGATCATTGGGTTTATTTATCCAATTATGATTGATATTTAGGAATTAAATACAGTATGTGATTAATGCAGATTTAGGATTTTCTGCATTTGATACTTAGGTCAAGTAGAGTCAGTCAAAACTCAGAATTGTCTAGTACAATAGGACTTTGATGATTCAGAAGAATGATAAATACAACAAAATTGTTTAGGGTTGCAAGATGCCAATTGCGGGGTGTTATATTTTTCCCCTCTTTGAATTGATGTGTGAGCAATGCATTGATTCAAAGAATAGTCTGATCTCTGAAGCCTAGAAGAATAGTTGAAATTGATTTCAAGAATTGATGATGTAAAGATTTCAGAGCTATCTCAAGAATAGAGCTTAACTCTTCGAAGTCTAGGTTAGATTTCAGAGATGCCAGTTAGATCAAGTTTTTGAGGGTCATCTTCAGAACGAAGATTAACTCTCAGGGATCTAAGTTAGATTGTTCAAATACCTAATAGTGAGATTTTGAGAGCTATCTCCAGAATAAAGCTTAACTCTGAGGGATCTGAGTTAGATTGCTCAAATACATAATAGTGATATTTCGATCTAGTTATCTCCAGAATGAAGCTTAACTCTCAGGGATCTGAGTTAGATTGCTCAAATACCTAATAGATTTCCACCTTTCAAAAGACTGTCCTCAGAATGAGGCTTAGTCTTCAAGGCTCAGGGTTAGATTTCCCCAATACCTATCCATTTTGAAAGATAGCCAGTCAAGATTTTTACGATTGTCTACAGAATGAAGCTTGGTCCCCCAATATCTAGGTTAGATTGCCCAGCTACTGGTTAAATTGAGTTTCAGAATCATCTCCAGAACGGAGCTTGATTTTTAGGAGTCAGGGTTAGATTGCCCCAATTCCTAATAGATGAGGTTTTCGAGAACCATCTCCAAAATGGAGCTTGATCCTCAGGGACCTGAGTTAGATTACTCAGATACCAAATAATGAGATTTCAAGAATCATCTCCAGAATGAAGCTTGATTCTCAGGGGTCAAGGTTAGATTGCCTCAACACCTAATAAATGAAAAAATGTAAGGATCATAGATGTCCCTAGTGATTCAATATTGTGGAATACCCAGTTTTGACTATGAAGTATGAAAACTGAACATGCCCCAAGCAATGAGATACCCCTAGGAACGAGGATTTTTGAAAGTTAGATCAGATTGACTAAAATAGATTCAAAGTGATTCAATGATGTAATCATCCTGCCCCCTCGGGAGTGAAATAGCAAGATGACACATCATAATGGTGATTGAGAGAGAGAAATCATAGATAGATATAGAATCAAAAGTTGAGAAGAAATTAGAATAGATTACAGAAGAATCCAAAAGATTTAGAATCAATTTTGAGAGATTTTGAGGTCTGGTTGACCAAGTTTGGCCATGGTTGACTAGAGTTGACCTTTTAGGAAAATTTTGACGATATTGAGAAAATGTTGATTAGATATGATTCTGACAAGAAAGTGATGTCAGAAAGTTGACTGCACAAGTGTTTGATCGCGCCGGTCCCAAAAAATTTAAAATGCGTTTTTGAGCTATATAAAAGTGTTAGATTTTGATTTTGATCCCAAAAATGGATTCAAAGTGGTCAATTTAGAAAAGGGTAAAAGTTTTACACAAAATGGTGCACTTTTAAAAATTAGGTAAAACCTATATATGAGTCAAAAGGGTCATTTTCAAATCATTTGCATCTGTTGAATTTTGAGAAGAAAAGAGCTTTGAGCGAGAATGGTAGTCCCCGTGAGTGCTCATCAATTCAAGCGAGCCAGGCGTCACAGTCGGCTAATAATGTATGAACCTTCATAAAGTGGTCAATTACCGCCTTGTCGATTCAAATTTTCCTATTTTCAGGTGAATATTTCACTATTTTTCACGTTTTTAATAACTGACCTGCGGGTTCTTCGTGCGCCTCGTAAGGAAAGCTTGCGTGAGGAATTACTGAAAAAAAATCCTCGCAGCTATCAGTGGGTATCCTTGTGTGGGAGGGTACCCATGTCTTGCACAAGAAACCATCTGAAAGGGGTTTTTCTCATGCGGGCCGACATAAAACTTTGCGCGATCCCAAATCATCGCGCTCAGCGAAGAACTTCGCGTGAAATTTTGCTTCTTTGCATGGAGAGAGAATAGCATTTTGAAGGCATAATTAGTCTTTGTTGCATCTAGTAGCATTTGAATCAACTCTATAACTGTGTTTATGATATCTATAATGCTTTATTTCTCAATTTTGCATTAATTATCTTGAATCATAAGCTGAGTATTGATCGTGTGTTGTTGTTTGCGTGTCTTGCAGGTCAATTTCCTAGATATTGCATTCATATCACATCATCCTACCATCAGTGGGCTGATTTGACAAGTGGATGATAGGTAGATAGCGCACATTGATAGTCTAGGCTCTCCCATCTCTGTGAGGTACCTGAGATTTGGGTAAATCAAAGACTAATAGAAGCCTTGGTGGAGTATTTCCATTCAAAAATGAACACCTTCCACCTTCCACAGGGAAAGATGATAGTGACGCCCGAGGACATATACATGATCCTCTGGATACCCTTTCATGGACCTACAGTAGAGTATAATGTTCAACAGAGAGTAGGTACAGTGGTCTTGAGAGAGATATTTTAGGATGAGTTGTTTATGGGTCGAGATATCCCTTGGGAGGAGTTGATTAGAGTATACAAACCAGAGCACTGATTACCAGTAGTTCTAGCAGCCTTCCTTGGTTGCTAGCTTATGCCAAATCATGGTCAGCATGGTTTAGAGTGCGGATGGGGCTAGATGTTATATCATATGCTAGCTGAGCCTGCCTATTTTGGATGGGGTTAGTGTATGATGGCCCATATGCATCATGAGATGCACGAGATCTCCTATAGAGATGCGAAGAGTATGGTCGCTGGCATGTTCATTTTACAGGTGTGGGCATGGGAGCACCTGCCAATTACGAGGCCCATTTATGATGACATAAGGCTACCCTTAGAGCCATATATGTGCAGTTACAAAGGTTTGATTACTCAGCCCACGCTGGGTAAAATAGAGTAGTAGCGAGCGCAGCTTGATGATTTGGTAGCTATAGTATGGTGAGTATGGAGGTTGACTGAGCCTTGGGATGACACCAATGAGCATCTCGGTTATATTCTTTTCTCATGACCACTTATCAGCCATGTTATTGTCATGATTTAGTGGTTCCCACTTACACATATCTGGTGGCAGTTCAGCCGTGCCCAGGACATATCTCAGGAGTACTATCCTTATGTTTTCTTCATCGATGAGGTGAGGAAGGGATGGTCAACCCGATTAGATACCAGGAAATGCATGATAGATGTGTGATCACTAGCTCAGACTCAGTGGGATTACATAGTCGGGGTAGTAGATGGGGGTATGACAGCACCATATCGAGAGTACTTTGTTACTCATATGTTCCCACGCTTCATAAATCCTATTAGTATGGGTGCATCAGTATAGGTAGTGCATTCATAGGTACCACCTTAGCAGGTACCAATGCCTCCTCCCTAGCAGATACCGTAGTAGGGGCCATGACCACGCACTATGTAGGTTGAGATCCCTACTCAATAGATGAGGAATGATCCCAGTACTAGCAACAATAGGAGGTAGATGAGACAAAGGATAGTTGTGTTGGCAAGTTGACTTATTGAGGATGCATGACTCATTTTGTGTTGTCATCATGGCAACAAAGTCATGTTTAGTTTCTGTCATGAAAGACAAAATGACTAAGTATGGAAAATTGCGCAGATAGAGTTACTCAGTGATCTGCACATCAGCGCACATGTGAGAGATCAATTGAGTGTATGCACATTCAGATATATATTGTATGACATGTTTACATGCTACATCCAGACACGCATAGTATGGAACAACAGTATGACAAAGTTACAAACAGATCAGTAGACCAGCAATCTAGAAGATAGAGCATGGAAGCCGACTATTGTTTTGATCAGTGTGAATTATTTTTTAATGTAATGGCTAAGTTCCTTTGGTTATATGTTTGTAATAATGTAAGTAGTATTATATTAAACATGCTTGAGCCGACTTGTTCGGAAGCATTGTATATTTTGTTTTAGGGCCGACTAGAGTTTTTTTTTGGGTCGCGCCTATTCGGATATGAACATATAAGTATGTAATGTAAAGATATGTTACAAGCGTCGATTATGATGTAAGAGGAAGATACAGAAGAGAAATATAATAAAGTTAGTATATGATATAGCTCTTTAAAAGAGTAAGAGCATTCACGCATACATGGAACTGATCAGACAACAGTGTCATCATAGCAGTTCACTTTTGATATAGTGTATATCAAATTTTAGAAGGTTGTAGCCTTCATTCTATTGGGCACTGAGCCTAGGTAGTGAGCCATATACCTTTGACAAGGTTTTGTAAAAGACTCCTAACAGGGTCAGACCTTTAACTAGGTCATTGTACTTATATTGTAAAGACTGCTTCTAACAGGGAAAAGGAACTTTAATAGGTTCATTATACTTGGTACAATATTTGTGGGTACTAATTCTCACCGGGGTTTTCCTCTGATCAAGGTTTCCCCATAATCATATCATGTGTTATGAGTACTTATTTTAAGATTCATTCTATGTATGTTTGATTTATGTTTAAGTTGCTAAAAAGTAATTAATAGACAAACACTGATTCACCCCCCCCACTCTCAGTGTTTCCAACAATTGGTATCAGAGCTCTGGTCCTTTGCAAATAAGTTTAACCACTTGAGGAGATCATGGAATCAGCAGAAGAAAAACATTTGAAAAAGAATCTTGAAGCAACACTTGAAGATCTTGATAGATCTGAAAAACAAAATGAAGAACTTAGATTGAAAGTTGATGGCTCAAAAATTCTTATCAAGAAATTAAGAAAAGATTTGAAAGATTTTTCTACAAGTGATTTAGGGAAAATGATCAAAAATCTCAATGAAGAGAATATGTCTCTAAAAGATAAAGTTGAAAATTTGGATGAAAAACTCACAGACAGCCAAATTGCTTTTGAAGAAAAGATCAAAGAAAGAAAACAACTAGATGATGAACCCTTGAAAATAAACATGAAATTCATGGAATTGGAAAACATAAAAAATAAGTTGGAATCTGAATTAACAGAAGCAAAGGATAAGATTGATAAACTTCACACAAGTTTTGATTCACTTCAATCTCAGCTTAATACACAAAATAAAAAAGGTGACACTACTGGTCTTGGATTCAATGTAACACAAAATGAAGTCAATTCATTAAAAGAAAGAAATAAACCTCATGAAGCATCTTCAGAAGCAAAGAAAGCTGAAAATGTTGAAGAGATTAAAATAGATCCATTTAAAGGGGAAATCAAGCAAGTTAACAGAACTTGTTATGCATGTAACAAACATGTTCATTTGGCAAGAGATTGCAAAGAGGTAAGACCTTTCAATGGTTACTATTTCTCCTGTAATAAATTTGGTCATAGGGCTATACATTGCAGAACGAATCAAAGAAGAATGAATCAAAACAATCAGAGAAATCAACCTCAAAGGAATTTGCAGAACACCACATGTCAGATATGTAACTACAATGGACACACAACAAAGCAGTGTAGCATGATGAACAAAAGCAACAGACCTCATATCATTTGTCACACATGTGGAAAGGTTGGACACATCTCAAGGTTTTGTAGATCCAAAACTCAAAAACAAGAGGATCCTAAGAAGTCACTATTTGAAGAAGAAGGAGAAGTTAAGTTTGTTCAGGCAAAAGAAGATTCAAGAAAAATCTGGGTTGAAGTAAAGAAGGACAATAATGTTGACAAAGTAGTTGATACATCCACAGTGGACGCACCCTCTACTTCTGCTTGAATAGACCTTCTTGGTCTTAGGGGGAGCTATTCTAGCTCAGAACCCCTGCGTGGCTGGTATACTCACCTCTGAGTATGCACCTATGGATTCATTGTTATAAGCACATAATATTGTAGTATGCATTCACGCATTGTCTAAAATGCATCGGGATCAAAGTTTCAAAATCTCTGAGTAATTTGCGTACGGTTGCAAATATTAAATGCGATAGATTATATAAAAGAAGGTAAGTGTTCGATCTTCTTCACACTTGCATTCGAGAGCATAGAATTTGGAGAGCATTGGAGCACTAGACATCAAGGCACATAAACATAACAGATTTGGCAGTTAAGTGAACGCATAAGAAGTTTGGAACGGAACCCTAGCAGTTGCGCCATTTTGAAATTTTGTGAAACCCTACTTAAGAAAGTTCCTAGTAATATAGAGACTCTAGTAGTATTTGATATTGCAGAGAGGAAGAGATTTGTATTAAAGAAACATCCATTCAAATCCATACTGGATGATGTGGAAGGGGCTTTCTCCAAAACCCTGCTAGGTGTTGTTCACGGGGAAGATATCTATGCGTACATTTACTGTAGGAAGGAAATAGTAGGAGATGTCAGCATAACCACTCATATGGGATCTATGATGAAACTTGATTACACATTCAAGGATGAGTTCGCGCACTTGATTGATAACCCTATTTTTGAATACTCAAATGCGCATGAGTTTTATGAGCCAGAATGGGTGAAGATTTTGTTAAGCAGAATACATGAAGATCTTTATTGGATTGGTGAGGTCCCTGTGTGCATCACTACCGACCTAATCCATGAATTAACTAGACTTCCTAAGACTGGACCAGTTTTTCCTACTGGCAAGGATGTCAAGAAGCAAATTGAACAAGTTTGTGTATCTAGAAGTGACAAGCGTGGAATGATAGTTGACCCTATCAAGGAAGATGACATAAAACTTCTAACTATGATACTTGGGTATAAGTTTCAGCAAGCAAGAAGGTTGAACATTGTCTCTACAGCAACAGTCTTAGTAGCTATTAGAATGGTGAAGGATAACACTCAATACAACCTATGTGAGATCTTGCATGGTCAATTGATTAACAACATTCGAATCATCAAGCATGATAGGAGCAGGACATTCAGGTTTGGATCTCTGATCATCTATTTGTACTTCCATATTGTTGGAAAGGTTGCAAACCTTTACCTAGACAGGAGCAAACCCACAATGTCTCAGATTTCTCTTAAGGCCACTTTAGAGAGCAGTGCAAGTGATGCCATGGATATGGATATTAAGACATTCAGGTTCAAAATGCAGAATAGGTTCAGATTATCTGAGAAGATAGTTGACAAATATAAGGATACCATATGTTTCATGGTAGAAACATATTGCACTTGCATGGAGGCAGTTGAACCTACAACCAAATGGATTCATCCTCTTGGTTATGAAGTGGAAGAACATGTTGATGAAGGGACACACCACCCTTACCAACTCATAACCAAAAACATAACAACATGGAGACAAAGAGAAGAAAAAATTATTTACAAAGAATATATTGATACTTGAAAATCATTACAACTTGAGAGAACTTACAACATGAGAGATATTACATCCTCAAAGCTTACAACCCATGAGCTTAACTTGAGAGCTTCTTCCCTAATACAAGATCCTACAACTTGAGAAATTTTCTCCAATAGGAGATTCTACAACTTTGAGAACTTACAATGTGAGAGCTTACTTACAAATGCTCATATGCCTTCCTTATATAGGCATTTACCACCCAAGAGATTACAACACAACCAATTTGGGATAAAAGGTAAATGCAACTACCTTGATACAGATATTAAATACACACCCAATTAATATTAAGCACTACCATGTGGGCCAATTATAAAATTACATTGCATTTGTGGGCCAATAAGAAAATAGAAAGGTGTAACTACCTAGCTACAAATATTAAATGCAAGAACTTTCTATAAATTTCTAAAATGCCACCTACAC
>MU224402.1:707010-723541 GCA_018584345.1 Thuja plicata
TTTTCTCCTCTCTTTTTTTTTCTCTTTTTTTTTTTTTGTTATCATGCCCCCTTTTTATTTTGTGATGCAAGATGCTCCTGCATCACATGTGTTAAAAGGATATGCACAAGTTCTATTGTCTACACCCAAAGATCCTAATGAGCCTAGGTGGGGCACTTACAAAGAGAAGACCAATGAAGTGGATACTGTCTTACATAGTGCTGATAATAAAAGGAAAGCATCCAAAATTACATCTAACATACTAAAAGTTCATGGAGTCACTCAAGAAGATCTTGACAAAGCTAGAGAAGCCAAGATAGCAAAAGAACTTGAGAAGGCTGAAGAGATCCAAAAGAAGAAGAAAGTAGAGAGCACCTCTGCACCCTCTACCACTATTGATCTAGACTCATCTCCACCTTCTATACCAAGAAAGAATACTAGAGGAAGAAAATAGGCACCCAAAAATCACCCATCCTCAAGGGACACCCAGAGAAAAGAAAAGAATACTCAAGCTCCTCCTGAGGTAGGATTTAGACCTAGTCTAAATGTTTTGAAGAACAGGATTGTAAATGAAGGGAGATTAGATACACTTTCTAAAGTCTATGACAAGTATCAATAAATTGATAAGAGTAAGATACACTCTATGATCATATCTCATATGATCAAGTTTAAGAAGACAGTTCTTGAACTCAAGACAGTGATACCGGATCAGTTATGGAACTTATTGGAGATCGCGAAAAGATATGCAATAGAGGAAGACATGAATATTAGAGAAGAAACATTGGATACTCTTCTCCCTGTATGCTCGCATGATGAGAAGGCTATATTATTAGATCTGGTGAAGCCTCATCTCCAAACTAAGACAAGGACCCTACAGATTATGAACAAAGAGTATGAGCAGATAGGTAAAGAGACTAAAAAGGCATTTGCACAAGTGTTTATGGATAGACACATGTGTCCACCAATGATGCCTACTACAAAAGTAACTCTAGATCCTCCTAAATAGGTTACAAAACCAGTGATTCTAATAGCACCAACAACAGGTCCATAGGTTTGAGTGCCCATAGTGACAATAACTTCTGATAAAGATAAAGACTCAGAAGATACTATAGTAGTTGACAATGTCAAGATATCCATGACAGCATCTGAAAAAGATATGGACAAAGTTGATAAGGCATTTGTAAGCACTTAAGAAATATGCACTGATGATACATCTGCACAATAGGATGAAGTTCCCATCAATGATCAAATTGACATAAATAAAGAAAAAGATACTCAAGGTGATAAGACACCAATAAAAGAGATGCCAGTAAAGGTTGAATGCATGGATACCAGTCAGAACACTATATTCTCACCATCCACTCAACCATCTACCTCATTGTTGTCAAGGTTAGTTCCTGATTCAACAAGTCTAGATGCATGGGGAGAAGAAGCCATAATTAAGATCAATGTTCTTGCTATGGAAAAGGCAAAAGAGAAACAAGTGATGAGGAACCCTCACTTTTTGGAGACAGTGAACATATTGAATGACTTAGTGCCTACTGATCAGAAAGTAGCCAAAGTCCAATCAGTTGAAGATGTGGACAACATTTTGAAAAACTTCCAATCACACTTTACAAGTTTAGTAGACTCGGCTACTAAGATTATTGAATATGAATATAAGAAGGAGAGACTGAATGATTTGGTAAAGAACTTTACCTTAGACTTGAACTCCTTAAAGATTGGGCAATCCATACTAAAAGAATTGGCAGCTAAAGGCAAGAAAGTTATAGCTAACTACATGGATAGAGTGAAGTTCACCTCTGAGCACACTAAAAAGGTAGAAGAGACAGAGTTAATGGTGGATAGCATTAGAAAATCAGTTGAATCATCCATGCAAGACATGAACATTTGCAATAATGTCTATCAAGGATAGTTGGATAAAATTGAGAAGGCAAAATTGGAAATCAGCAAGATAAGAATAAGACAAACCCAACTGAGAAATGCACTTGCACCATCTCTAGCAGTCCTTAATGAGAACATCAAACAGATTGATGACACCATGGTGACATATGATCAAGGTCCTTGCATGGATCTGATGAAAATGGAGAAACTGACATATGCCCTATGCGTGCATCTTCAGACAGTTGATGCTATGAAAGTATTTTGGTAGAAAGAGATCCAATCTCTTCAAATTGCGTACCCTAAAGTTTTCATAGAGTAAGTATGTAGAAGACTTACAAGTTTTTTTACACCTTTGTCATTAATGTCAAAGGGGGAGTAATATAGCATGTGTATATGTGGAGAATTATATGTATATATCAATAAGATGTTATGATATACAGTCATTTTTTGTGTTAAATAATTTTGAGTAACTTGACCACATTCCTCTGTTGCCATAAATGACAAAGGGGGAGATTGTTGGCAAGTTGACTTCCTGAGGATGCATGACTCATTTTGTGTTGTCATCATGGGAACAAAGTCATGTTTAGTTTCTGTCATGAAAGACAAAATGACGAAGTATGGAAAATAGGGCAGATAGAGTTACTCAGTGATCAGCACATCAACGCACATGCCAGAGATCAATTGGGCTTATGCGTGTTTAGATATATATTGTATGACACATGTACATGCTACATCTAGACATGCATAGTATGAAACAAAAGTACAAAAAATTTATAGGAAGATCAGTAGACCAGCAGTCTAGAAGATAGAACATGGAAGTCAACTACTGTTTTGATCAGCATGAATTATTTTTTAATGTAATGGCTAAGCACCTTTGGTTATATGTTTGTAATAATGTAATTAGTATTGTATATATTAAACACACTTGAGCTGACTTATTCAAAATCATTGTATATTTTCTTTAGGGCTGACTAGAGTTTTGTTTTGGGTCACGCCTATTTGGATATGAACATATAAGTATGTAATGTAAAGATATGTTACAAGCATTGATTATGATGTAAGAGGAAGATATAGAAGAGCGGTATAATGAAGTTAGTATATGATATAGCTCTTTAAGATATTAAGAGCATTCATGCATACACGAAACTGATCAGACAATAGTGTCATCACAACAGTTCACTTTTGATATAGTGTATATCAATTTTCAGAAGGTTGCAGCCTTCATTCTATTGGGAAGTGAGCCTAGGCAGTGAGCCCTATACCTTTAACAAGGTTTTGTAAAATACTGCTAACAGGGTCAGACCTTTAAACAGGTCATTGTACTCATATTATAAAGACGGCTTCTAACAGGGCAAAGGAGCTTTAATAGGTTCATTATACCTAGTACAAAATTTGTGTGTACTAATTCCCACCAAGGTTTTCCTCTGATCAAGGTTTCCCCATAATAATATCATGTGTTATGATTTCTTATGTTAAGCTTCATTCTATGTATGTTTGATTTATGTTTAAGTTGATGAAAAGTAATTAATAGACAAACAGTGATTCACCCCCCCCCTCTCAGTGTTTCCAACAAGTTGTGCAGTTAGGTGAGTAGCAGGAGCAGCTAGAGTAGGAGGAGGCACAACAGGATGAGCCCATGCAGGAGGATTAGCAGTAGGATCAGCAAGAGAAGGGTCTAGTACCAGGGGACCCATTATCATAGGTGTAGGATTCTCTATGTAGATCCAAAGAGAGAGTTTGGCAGCTGCAAAGATAGGTTGGGAATTTGCAGATACAGGTTGTAGTGCGAGATGCCCGACTGGCGGACAGGGACCAAGAGCTGTAGGAGGTTCGAGGGTAGTTGTAGAGGGTGCAGGAGCAACTTTAGGTGGAGACAAGAAATTAATCTTCCCGAGCAGCTTATTATTATGCAGCATATGTGTGGGTGGTGCTTGATGAGGCAGAGAAGGTGCCTAGATTTTCCTCATATGCTAGACGATCAGAGGGTGCACATGCAGCACCTCCTCCAGATATGCCTCCTCATCCACCTCATCCAGAGGATGAGGGAGAGGGCTAGAGCTAGAGTTGACATTTTGATAGATTAGATCACATGATGTATCTGATGCGCTAGCATACTTGTATTGTATCACCATTTTTGAGATAGACTGTGCTCAAGTAGCACCCATTTTATATTGTATTGACACATTGATATATATATATATATGAGCTCATCTTTTGGTATCATTGCATTTCTCATGTTGTACTTTATGTGATGTTTTCCTATATGTTTAGATGCTTATATGATTAGATGATTAGAATGTATGAAGATGCTATGTATGAAATGCACATGTATATGTAGATGTAGATTTGTATGTATGTAGATGATTTATGTTAATGCATTTGTGAATGGAGATATGTAAATGTAGCGTATATGGTACTAACATCTCATGCAGGATGATGGATGCTAACCAAAATAGTTGTTTGAAGATAAAGAGTGAGGATCAAACACTTGTGCAGTCGCGATGAAGCCCGAGTGATGAAGAAGAACCTCTCAGTGTATGAAATCCAAGGGAACACAATGAAATGTTGAAATGTTGTTGCAATACAAGCCTAGAATGAAAGTGCAAGCCTATGCTAGATGAAATCCCTAGGACGTGGTTGTTGGACCCATCGGATAGTTATCATCAATATAGAGAATTTGTGGAACATCAAAGTCTATACAATCCTTACTAGTGCCACTACAACCATAAGGATATAAATATGAATTTCATTAGATTAAATATTGGAAAAAAATGTAAGCATCTAGGCATAAAAGCCGAGATGAGCTGAACATTATTTCCAATTTTGATAGAGCAAGAGCATACCAGTATTGAGGCATTCAAAGCCAAGATAACCATGAGTGCACACTTGTGTAAACAAGTAGATAAACAACAAACAAGGAGATAGTACCGAACTCACCTTGGTATAAAAACAAACAAGATTGAGGGATGTGAGGTTGTTCCACCTTAATGTAGAAGCTCTTATCACATACACCGTGATTATTCACCATTGTTGGATCATCGGAACCACACCCACAAGCAGTAGACAAAGAAAAGATCAATGAAATTAATGAGAATAGGCAACACACAAAGAGAAATTCAAGCATAGTGTAGCATGTTCAAAGTTTTTAGATGTGTTTGAGTATAGGGGTGTTGAAAAATACCATTGTGCTTGTGAGTGCTTTGTATTTGATTGTTATAGATAGATGTTTATGTTTTTGATATCTAATGTGTGTTCTAAAACACAGATGCATCCATAGATAGTGTTGAGAAACACTTTTGATTGTGGTGTTGAAAAACACTTATTTGTATCAGTAGAGTGTTGTCCTTTAGAACTGACAAGATTACTGACTAAAGATGCAATCAAATTTGGGGACTCATGCCCAAAGGTAACATCTAATGACTGACTTGACTCATTTTATGAGGAAAAACTCAATTTGGTTTCCCCCAGTCTTATGACTCTAGATCATTCTCAAGTTAGGAGGGTTTGTAGAGAACCTAGAGTGTCACGAAAGTGACCAAAAGCTATATATAGACTAAGGCAAAGAATGCCAAGATAGAGTATCAATAGATAGAGCATTTGAGTATAAATCCCACTAACGGATTGATGTCAAGTGTAGATATGTTTTTTTGTGAGAAATCTCAATAGTATGGCGACAATAGACAGACATAGTGAGAACCACTGGTGACTGACGTGAGAGAGATTATCAAGGAGAGAGATCTCAGTATAAGTAAAGCAATAGTAGGTATATGCAGTAAGAACCACTAGTGACTATCATGAAATAGATCCCAAAATGTGATAGGATAGTGCCCCCTAGGCTAGGAGGGTTGCCCTGATAGTACGACCAGTTTCAATCCATGTAATTTGGTGTCTTGATAGGTAACTGAGAGCATGCACATAAGCATATGAAAGTAGGAAAGCAAGAAAGCTAGAAAGCAAATGTACAGAGCCAAGTGATGTTGCGATAGATATAGCAATTTGGAACAAGAGGCACCTATTTACCAGGTTTTCACCTTCTTGGTAGAAATTCTTTTTTTTTTGCTACCATGACGCATGTTTGCCAGGTTTTCATCAATGACACTTTTTTTCTTTTTTTTTCAAATTTTTTTGTAGTTTTGAATTTTTTTATTTTTATTTTTTTGTATTTTTTTGATATAGAGTAGATCTCTTGAATAGGTAGATATAGTTGTAGAACCGTGGGAAATCTCATTAAACCAAAGCCAACATAAGCCATGTACCCTTGTGATGAGGTATACAAAAACTTATCCGGATGGATTTTGGGGGAAAAGAAGAAGACAACTATTCCCATTACTATCTTTTCTTGCAAGACTAGAAGAATTTGTGAATGATAAACTGCATCCACCAGGTAGGACAATTCCATTTTTTGGGTTTTTTTTAAGGACATTTTGCAATTTTTAGTATTTTTTCAAGACTTTACTATGTACATGAGCATTCTAAAGACGTCTCAGTTGTAGAATATTTTTAGATGAAGGGCATTGATCATCTCCTTGAGTTTCTCTCCTTCAGTGGTGGAGATTTGATAGGTGCCAGACCTAAATATTGTAGTGACAACATATAGACGAAGCCAATTTGGTTCAAACTTCCCCTTTTGGACTCGATGCTGTTGATTCTTAGGGTTCTCCCTCAGAACGAGGTCACCAACTTGGAAGTCCCCTAGTCGAACTTTCTTGTTGTAGCTCTTAGACATTCTTTTCTTATATGCTCTGAGGTGATCAAATTCCACTTTTCGACGTTCATCTAGTAGTTCTAATTCTTAAAGTCTCAAAACTCTCTATTCTTCATCTGGTGCAAGCCTGTGCAAAGAAAACCTAAGAGAGGGGATTTCTACCTCTAGGGGTAAGATTGCTTCTACCTCATATACTTGTGCAAATTGGGTTGCCCCTGTAGGCATTCTAATGCTTGTTCTGTAAGCCCATAATTCAGGACTAATCCGTAAGTGTCAATCCCTTCCAGACTTGTTAACCATATGGTAAAAGATTTTCAGAAATTTTTTATTTGAGGCCTCAGCCTGTCCATTACATTGTGGGTAATAGATGGAAGAGTAGTGTTGTGTGATTTGTAACTTTGCACACAACTCATCTATGATGTTGTTCTTAAACTGTCCTCCATTATCAGTGACAATGGAGGAAGGTATTCCATAGCGACAAATAATGTAGTTTAGAATGAACAACGAGACTTGTTGTCCTATTTCTTTAATGAGTGGGACTGCCTCAACCCACTTGGTTAAATAATCCATAGCTATCATAATGAACTTGTGTCCATTAGAAGATGAGGGGTGAATCTTCCTGATTAGATCAAATGCCCATGGTTGAAAGGGCTAATGTGTGACAAAGGGAATGAGTTGCTTTGCTGGAGCATGGATAATATTTCCATGCAGCTGGCATTTCTTACAAGCTTTCGCATACCTAATAGCTTCTTTCTCCATATCTGGCTAATAATACCCTTCTCTAAGCAGCTTTCAGGCCAGGGTCAGACCATTAGGATGAGAACCACAAATTCCTTTGTGGAATTCAGACAACGCATGTTTGGACTCTTCTTTTTCTAGACACCTAAGAAAAGTATCATGTAATCCTTGTTTATACAAATCATTGTCCACAAGAACATATCATGAGGCATTATAGATGAGGTTTCATTTTTCATTTCTGGTTAGTCCATCGGGAATGACCTGATGGCATAGGTAAGAGTAGGCATGGTGATAATGTGATGATTCACACCGTTTGGGAGTTGGGTGAGTTGTAGGATGGGAAATGTATTTCTTCCACTAGGAACTCATAGCAGAAAGCTTCCTCTTGTTTTTGCAAGGATGCTAATGTAGCCATGGCATTGGATGCTCTATTATGTTCCCTTGGTACTTGTTGAAATGTGATGAAAGTGAAATATTTCTTAAATTCATCAACCATTCATTTATAAGGCATGAGTTTTTCATCCTTAGTCTAGTATACATCATTGATTTGGTTGATTACAAGTTGAGATTCACCATGGACATGTAAATAAAAAACATCCCATTCAAGAGCTATTTTGATTCCATTTAACAGTGCTTCATACTGCTATGTTGTTTGTGCAAGGGAACATAATCTTGTATGCCTTTGGAATGGAATAGTTTTGAGGAGTCAGAAATAAAACTCCTGCACCCAAACCTTGTTGTGTGAAGGATCCATCAAAGAACATTTTCTAGGATTAGTTAGTGATGTGTTGAATAGATCCATCTAGGAATTCAGCATTGATTGGTTCATCATCTTGTTGTGGAGCATCAGCTAGTTGATCAGTAATTGCTTGCCCTTTGATTGTTTTACACTCAACATAATCGATGTCAAATTCACTAAGAAGCATAACCCATTTAGCCAATTGGCCAATGAGGGTATCTTTACTTAGGAGATACTTTAAAGGGTTAATTTTAGCCACCATTTTGACTGAGTGAGCCAACATATAGTGTTACAGTTTCTGAGATGCAAAGACCACTACTAGGCATGCTTTCTCAATCATAGAGTAGTTCATCTCATAGGATACCAATGTTCTATTGATATAGTAGATAGCACATTCTTTCTTATTTTCATCTTCCTATGCTAGTAGTGGCCCCAAGGATGTTGAGGTAGTTGAAATGTACAAAATCAATGGTTTGTCTAGTTGTGGTGGCATGAGTACTGGCGGGTTTGCCAAGTACATTTTGATTTGAGTGAAACTTTTGTCACAGTATTTGCTCCATTGATAAGAATTGCCTTTGCGCAGAGTCTTGGTAAATAGTTGTGCTCTATCAGCCAACTATGAGATGAACCTTCTGATGGACTAGATTGTCCCTTGGAGTGTTCTCATCTGACTGATATTCTTAGGAGGCAATATTTCTAGTATTGCTTGTACCTTTTTAGGATCGACTTCTATGCCTTTAGCTGAGATAATGTAACCCAATAATTTTCCAAATGTAACACCAAATGCACATTTCTTGGGGTTCAACCTTAACTTGAAATTTTTCATTCTATCCATGATTGGGCCTAAGTCTTGGAGGTGCATAGATTGTCTCATTGTTTTAGCAAGAGTATCATCCACATAATCTTCCATGGTTTTGTGCATCATATCGTGGAAGATAGTTGTTACTCCCTTTGATAGGTAGCTCCTATGTTTTTCACACCAAAAGGCATGACATTCTCGAAGAATTTTCCCCAAGCACATGTGAAGGAAGTCTTTTCTTGATCCTCTGGCTCAATCTTGATTTGGTTATATCCAGAGAAACCGTCCCTGAGAGAATACATTTAATATCTGGCTGTCATGTCCACAATCATGTCAAAGTTAGGAAAAGTAAAGTCATCCTTTGGAAATACTTTGTTGAGATCCCTAAAATTAGTGTTGACTCTGATGGATTTGTCTAGCTTTGATACTAGTACAATGTTGGAAATCCATTCTGCATAATCAATAGCTTGGATGAATCCAGCTTTGAGTAATTTTTCTAGTTCAGCCTTGATAAGTAGTGCAACATGAGGGTGCATTTTTTTGAGTTTTTTTTACTTTTTTTACTCTAGTAGCTATTGAGAGATGATGCATGACAAGATATGGATCTAATCTAGGCATATCAGAGTATGTCCATGCAAATTTTATCTTCTTCTCTTTAAAGAATTCTATGAATTCCTTGAGCTCTTCTGCAAACAAAGATTTAGCCACATGAATGATGTGTGGGTGTTCCTCTATGCCAATATTCACTGGTTGAGTTATCTCTATGAGCACTGATGATCATTCCTATAAATTATGAGGCAAGACATCAAGCATCCCATCCTCAAGCACCTCAGAAAGGTTTTCTCCTTTGGATGCATCTTTTCTTTTTACAATTTTGGGTTCTGAAACCGCCACAATGTGGTTTTCATCTTTAGACCCTTTTATTTTTCTCATTTTTATTTTATAATTGAGATACTTGATGTCCAATTTAGTCATTCTCACACTAGGTTCACTAGTGGAAGAATTGACAGGTTCAGCGGCTTTAAGGTAGCAGGCAAAAGCATAGTCATTGGGAAATGTAGGCATTTTAGTGGGTTGTCCCTGTAAGGACTAATCAATGAGTTCAAGATTCTTTAGTGGTAAATGTTTGATGGGTTCAAGGGCATTCATGGGATGTTCATCATAGATGGAAACTGTTAAGTAGATTCCTAGACCTGAACCTTCTATAGACATGTTCAAATCAGAAAGAGCCCTAGCGGCATCATCGAAGCCTGTGTCATAAATAGGAGATCCTATTTTGTCAGACCTAACTTCTAAGCCTTCACCTACTTTGCATGTGGGTACATATCACTGAACTATATCCACCTCTCTATCTAAAGTGTCTTTTGAAAGACTGTCAAACTTATATTCATGGGAGTGTATTTCATATTTTGGTTTCATATCAAGGACATGAGTGAAATCTACTCTTTGCCTCTAGTTTGGATAAGTTCTACCTAAGAACTTTGCTATGATTAGAATACTTTCTTCTTTATCTTGTTCATATGTAGTGGGCTCTGACTGATTAGAAGTCCTTGGTGATTCCTCAATAAAATGCTCTTCAGTAGCGTTAACCTGGTGTGTATCTTCATCAAAGAGAAGAGCCAAAATATTGGGAGGAATGGGGGAAGGATACACATCCTCCACATCTAAATCATTTGAATCATCCCACTTGTCAATGGGTATATCAGTGCTTTCTACTATTGTGTTCTGCTCTTCGTGAACCTAATGTCTCTTTCCTTTATCTAGGAAATTCTTTTCTCTTTTTTCTTTCTTGGATAAGAACCCTAGACCAGTTGTGTCTCTAGGTTGTCTGTATTCAACAAAGATTGGTTCTTTAATTCCATTTTGATTAGGTCCAATGGGTCTTTTTCCTGAATAAACCATTTTACAAGCCACCTTATACCCTACTCTAATTGTTTCCGGGGGTATTACACATTGTTCAACTTCACTATCTTTAGGTTCCTTATATAACCAAGCCAAAGCAACTCTTTCCTCTTATTTGTCTTCTAATGGTGGGTTGGCTTTAACAAAGTTATCATCATAGATTTCTTGGGATGCTATTGGTTTCATCTCTTATGAAGGCCTCCCATAGGACCTAGGTGATGTGGGAAGAGGTGTGATTGATAGTATGGGTTCCACTGTGTATCCACCCATACCAGTGTCCTTTATCTTGATTTTCTTTTCCATTTCCTTAAGCAAGTTTGTGGATGATTCAGAGTTGGACACCTCACTATTATGTAGGACTAGAGTTTCCATTGCTTGTCTTAATGCGTTAAAGGCATAGCTAGTGTCTCCATGAATAGTGACCTCTACACCATTGAATGGGTATTTGATACACTAGTGGTACATTGATGGAACTGCCTACATATGATGGATCTAGGGTCTTCCCAATAGGATATTATAGGCTAGAGGGAGATCCAAAACTTGGAAGGTAACATCCCTCTCAATAGGACCCACTCAGATTGGTAAAGTGACAAGACCTTTAGAAGATATCTCATGTTCTTCATATGCCTTGATAGTAATCTTCTTTTTAGGATCAATGACATTCTATGAAAGGCCTAGTTTTTTGTTTAACCTATATGTGCAAATGTTTAACCCCGTGCCTCTATCTATTAAGACCCATCTGACCTGATGTTTGTGGATCATGACTTCTATATACAAGGGGAGATTTTGTGGATGGCTCAAAGAGTTGTCATCTTCTTCTGAGAAGGATAAATAGTGTGGTGAGGTCAAGTGACCCACCATGGATTGAAACTGGTCTAGGTCTAGATATTTTGGAACATTTTCCTCAGTGCAGAATTTTTCAAGGATCTCCCTGTGAGCAGGGAATATTTTTAGCAGCTCAAAGATGGTGATCTAAGTGTTAGTTCATTGCAATTGGTCAAGTATGCTATAGTGGGAAATATTATATGAGGGGACCAATTTCGAGTTCTTGTTGGAAGTGCCAATAACAACTTTATTTATAGGTTGTACCGGTGCAGATGTAGAAGGCTCAGGGCCTTTGAGAATGATCTTTGCACCGGACCGAGTAAAAACATTTTCATGAACCTGATATTGTTCTTGTTCGGAGGGGTGGGGTAGAAACCCTTGTAGAATGAAGGAAGTTTTATGCTTAGGATAATCTTCTCTTCCCTTGATGGTAATGATATTGCAGTATTCATCATCTACCATTTCAACAATATTAATGACATTATCATTATTAGTGTATGTATAGTTGACCTTGGCATCAGTGTTTTTTCCTTTAGAGGAGTCACCCTTCCCATGAGGAGGAAAGGGGTCTTTGAAGTCCTAGTGATTTGATTTCTTTTTGTGACCTCCCATAGCAATAATCTCACTATCAAAAAGGTCTTGAATCTTATGCCACAGTTGAATGCATGTAGTCATTTTTTGACCCTTGTTTTAGTGGTAATCACAGTACATAGATTCATTCCACCAAGATGGTTGTGGATGTGAATTATCCAAAGGAGTGAGTAATTGGTTGTCCAAGAGAGTCTTGTAAATTGCATCAAGGGGTTCTTGTTGGAGATTTGCTTCTCTACAAATAATTGATTGTATGTTTATCATTGATGACAACATATAATATACAACAAGTATCCTATATGCAATTATCAGTACATATGTTTTGGTACTATGCATGTTTATTTCCATGGTGTATACATGTTCTAGATGCTATGTGCATTCACGCCAAGTTAGATATGTAGTTACAGTTGAGTTATGATTAATCAGTTATGGCAGTTATAGTTTCTGGAGTTTATCTATTAAGAGCCGATGTAAATACAGTGTCTCTTGAGTTGCGCCTATCTTCAGGATATGCATGTTTGTATTAATGTTTATTTATGAGTTAAAGATAATTATCCAAAGGTGATAAATGTGTTTCAATAGAATATGGGAGTTAGAGTTAATTTGGTGAAGCTGACTTTGTAAAGTGTCACATCTATTCAGTTTAAGTTGTGCGGTCCTAACTTTGATTGCGTGCTTGGTTGAGCTGACAAGAAAGTTGATGAAGTGTTTCTAGATACCCTCGTGACCTTATCCTTGGTGAATATACATATATAATTTATATTATGTTCTCTAAGGGTGAAAATGAAGTGAAAAAGAAAAGACAGAGAAGAGCAGAGAGTCAGAAAGAAGAAGTTGAAGATCTATGTGAAGAAACAAAAGCTGATTGCAATTCATTGGAATTGATAAAGACAATAGGTCTACTCAAATAGTTCATCTACCAGATATAGTGTATATCTATTGTACTGAAGGTTTTATCCTTCACCATCTTAGCAATGAGCTATTGGACAGTGATTCCTCACCCTTAACAGGGTTTGACCCTTAACTAGCTCTCTGTACTTCTTGCATTGTAAAGATCAACTCCTAATAGGGTTATAAGATCTTCTAACAGGGATCATTACAAACTAGTACATTTATTTGTGGGTGTTAATTCCTGTTTAGGATTAGAATTGTTACCTTTATTACGCAAAAAGGCCAACAATAATTCTAACTGACAATGGAAACCTTTCCTAGCTGTGGGTGGACTATGATTGGAAAGGAATCTCTGGATTCTAGGCCGGCTCCTATAAAATTGGATATCACTTTACTAACCTGAATAACTTGATGGGAAAAGGGAGAAGGAATTGTAAAACTTAAAAAATAAAGGTGATACACCAATGACTGTCTCAGAAATCTTAAAAGAAAACAACAACTCCAGATCTAGTTCACAATGAATTTCAGATGATTGGAACACTTTTCATCATATAGGCTAATGAATTTGATAATCAGGGTTCAACCACAAATAATTCAACACTTAACAACATATGTTTCTCAAATAAGGTCTGATCAATCAGATTTATTAATCTGGAAGGAGCAGTAAGACATTCACATCCAAAATCAAAACCAAAATTATAAACACTTACTAAAGAAGATGGAAAGGCAATAATGATCTGAACACAAAAATGACCTGTAATCTGGAATATTTCCTTCACAATTTCTGCAAAAATGGTTACAAAAGTGGCCTGAAAAACATCTAGGAACAATACATTCACTAAAATACCCTCTTTCCCACATATGCCACCCTCAAAAAAGTCTATCTCCCTTCCTTAAGAGAGCTCAGAAACCCTAATCCAAGAATACAAAACCCCTACAAAATTGCTCTAATTTGGCCACAATTGATGCCAAAATTTTAGCCGATATGCCTTCTACAAAAAGAAAACCATCTTCCCCTAATTTTGGCTAAAAATAAGGAATAAAAATTCCTTTTACAATGTAATGCCAAATTTTTTAATTGTCTCTTTAATAAAAACAGATTTTAAATAAGGGATTTAATTAATCCTTTTTACATCATAATGCCATATTCATTTTAAAAGAAATAAATATTAAAAGACTTTAATATTTACTAATATCAAAAACTAAATATAAATCAACCTAAGCTATACATCCCCTAACTTATGCAAAATGAGGAGTCGATAAGACTACCACCACTTGCCATTACACATGTGGGAACGTATGGAAAGGAAAGATGATATTTTGTTGTGGTCTTCAAAGTGCAAGGTGGCACTTTTCTCTACAGTCGCATTGAATATTCTATCAGACACTCACTCCTCGCAGACCTCAAATAGTTTTCTTGTTTCATTTGGGCATTTTATGTTGTTTCTTTTGCTAAACATGAGGGTCAAAACCCTAGCTGGAAATATGCTCAAACTGTTTGAAGAACTTGATGCTTGCCGAAGATTTCAGTTCAGATACATGGGCATTAGCTAATCAATACAAGAAACTCAGTTTCTCCTAATGGAACTGTAAGTCTTCCTTTTGAACCTCTGTTATTTCTTTCTTGCCAAAAGAAATTTTAAAGATTTCAAAACTCTCAGTTACACTTTTCAATGAATGCTCATGTTAACGCACAAATAACATTCTCTTCTTTGACTGAAAGTTTACTGTTTGTTTTTGCAAAAAAGATGTCGCATCTAAACATGTACCTATAGATTTTCAAAAATGTTTGCTGTTGAAGTCATACTTTCTGCTATTTTTGGGTTCAAATCTATACTTGCTGATAACAATAAGTCTGATTCACGGTTGAACTTGTTGTCTTTGTTATTTTCGGGCTTGAATCCTCTAGTCTAGAGTTAGAAACTCTTTGTTTCACCTTTGCATTGAATATATGAGAATCTGCGGTAAAACGTGTCTTCTTTCAAATGGCCTTTACTATTTGTCTCCCTCCTTTTGCATAAGATTAGGCTCTCAACATATTCAAACATGTTGTCTATGAAACCCTTGAAAATGTATGAGGAAACTCACTATTTGTTCAAAAATGTGCACTATTATCTTAAAAATGCACTCACAATCATGACAGGGACTGTCATTCCTATCTTTGCACCCTCTGTTCTTAATAAAAAGCTTTGTCGATATGTTTTCAAGTACAAAGAAATGTGCTGCACTTGGGCTCTTGATTCCAAACAGAATCTGGAGTTTGAAATAAGCTTTTGAACTTACTAATACCTTTTCACCAGTCTTGAGTTAGAAACATTAATTGTCATTGTTCCTTCAGCTATCCATTGCTTGGCATGAAAATATAATGAAGAACCTGGTAGCATATATCATCCTTGTAAAATGAAATGAGCATAAACTCCAACTTTGTTATGCTACCCATTCTTCTTAACCGTTGTTCTAGTTCTCATTGTATTCACTGTTTGCATAACTGATACAAGATACTGAAATTTCATAAAAACATGAATTCCAAAATGCACTATAACAACAATACCTCATTTTATTCTTCAGCATAAGCACATTTTTGAACTTGAGTTCAAATTTCAGAATTTGATCCACATTCCAGCATTTATAAATCTGACATGTCTCTTGTCAGAAATTATGTATATGAACCAGTTTTCTGATTTCTAACAAGTACTATCAAAATGTGATTAATTGACATTCTGAAATTAATAACACCAGCATTATTGAAGCTCCTGTAGTAGATTATTGTACACTTCCTTTTTGATACTGAATTTGACAACTTATAATATGAAGTACAACAAGATGAATGTTTATTATTTTGCTAATGAAGTTCAAGCACGGGCTCGTGACACTTAAAAATGACAGAAGGTTAATGACTGAGGTTCGAACACAGGTTCGTGACACCCAGTCATAGCAAACTGTAAACATTCAAATTATGATGATATCTTGAAGCACTTGAAAATAGTCAGCATTAAGTCATTGAAAGTTTTTTGAAAATGTACTTTGTTAATGATGAAATCAACATCTCTTTTTGGTGAAACAATTTGATTCCTCTGCAAATCAACAACCTGGAACTTCCTGTAGCAACTCGGCACGAGAAACCAGCTTGTTCTGCATCTTGAAAAATGACTGAAAATATGAACCAGTCAGCTGTTATCTACAAAATAACTTGTTAACTTCATGCAATATCAATATGGAACATATTCTGAAAAGCATTTCTCAGTTCGGAAACATACTAAGTCCCTTTCAATCAGATTCACGACTGTTCAAAAATGAAAACATACACCACAATAGACATTAGAAGCGAAAGGTTTCATGTTTCAAAACACATCCCTTTAACACTACCTTATAGTGAGTGTTGGTTTATGTTTTCTTGTTACATTTATTATTTCAGATTGATATGCAGATAGAAATAGATAGCTGATGTATGTAATTGTTTCTCTTGCATTGCTTAGAT
>MU224402.1:726912-789606 GCA_018584345.1 Thuja plicata
AGATTGAACCCTTAAGTGTTGAAGATGCATGCAAAGATTCAGATTGGAAAAGTGCCATGCAAGAAGAATTAGATCAAATAATAAAGAATGAAACATGGGAACTGGTCCCTAGACCTCATGACAAGAACATGATTGGAACAAAGTGGATATTTAGGAACAAAATGAATGAAGAAGGTACAGTGGTAAGGAACAAAGAAAGATTAGTGTGTAAAGGATATGTGCAGAGAGAAGGAATAGACTACACTAATACATTTGCCCCTGTGAGCAGACTTGAAGCTATCAAGTTATTTTTGGCCTATGCAACATTCAAGAACCTTATGGTACACAAAATGGATGTCAAGTAAGATTTTCTGAATGGTGACTTGAAGGAAGAAGTCTACATAGAGTAGCCTGAAGGATTCAAACTTTCAGATAAACTAGACATGGTATGCAGATTAAAGAAAGCACTTTATGGACTTAAACAGGCTCCAAGAGCATGGTATGAGAGACTTGATGGTTACTTAGAAAAGATAGGATTCAGAAAAGGAGCATCAGACTGTAATTTATTCATAAGAGAGACAGATGAAGGACTACTACTTGTTTCTATTTTTGTTGATGACATTATCTTTGGAGGAAATGACAAACATAGTGCAGAATTCAACAAAGAAATGAAAAGTGAATTTGAAATGAGCATGATTGGACCTATCAAATACTTTCTTGGATTGAATGTAAAACAAACAGACAAAGGCATATTCATAAATCAGTCTAAGTATGTGAAGGAGATATTGAAGAATTTCAAGATGGAAGATTACAAACTAGTAAGCACCCCCATGATGATAGGAAGCAATATTTCTAACGATGATGATTCCACAACAGTTGAAAAGACCCTATACAAGTCTATGATTGGAAAACTCGTATATCTTACTCAATCTAGACCTGATATTTCTAATGTAGTTGGCATTGTTGGAAGATTTGCAGTTGAACCCAAGAAAAATCATCTAATGGCTATAAAAAGAATATTCAGATACTTAAAAGGGACTATTGAATATGGTTTATGGTATCCTAACTCAGATAATATACAACTTCATGTGTACACAGATGTAGATTGTGTAGGTTGTGTTGATGATAGAAAGAGTACATCAGGAGGAGTAGTATTTCTTGGAGACAGATTGGTCACTTGGACAAGTAAAAAGTAGAATTGTATCTCTCAGTCAACAGCAAAAGCTGAGTATATTGCAGCAGCATTGAATTGTTCAACAATGGTTTGGATCAAATAGATGATTAAAGACTTTGGTATTCAAATTGATTATCCTATTGTTATTCACTGTGACAACACTAGTACTATCAATATGTCAAAGAGCCCTATGGTGCATGCATAGACAAAACACATTGAGATCAAATACCACTTTGTAAGAGAAAAAGTAGTAGACATAGAAGTAAAGTTGGATTATGTGAGCACCAAAGAACAACTAGCAGATATTTTTACAAAGCCTCTATCAAAAGATACTTTTGAGTATCTCAGGGAGAAGTTGGGAGTAATTCCCTTTCCTGAGTCTAATTAGAACTTGCAGCAAGAGCATCAATCCTTGGTGACTGATGAATGGTTGACTACTCTACTTTTGGAGTAGTACCTATGCTTAATGGTGTTTAACACCCTTTGTCATTGATGTGAAAGGGGGAGTATTAGTAAGGGGGAGCATATACTCTAGGGGAGTATACAGAGCAGTAGCAGTAAAGAGGAAATTTTGATGAGGATATTGAGAAGATTGTAAAAATAAGGAAGACACTTTGAGTTGATGATATCATATGTTTCCATCAATGTCAAAGGGGGAGATTGTTTGAGATTTTCTTCTGTGCAAATAATTGATTGTATGTTTGTCATTGATGACAACATATAATATACAACATGTATCCTATATGCAATTATTAGTATAGATCTTTTGGTACTATGCGTGTTTATTTCCATGGTGTATACATGTTCTCAATGCTATGTGCATTCACTCTGAGTTAGATATGTAGTTACAGTTGAGTTATGATTAATCAATTATGACAGCTACAGTTTCTGGAGTTTATTTGTTAAGAGATGACATAAATACAGTGTCTCTTGAGTTGCGCCTATCTTCAGGATATGCGTGTTTATATTAATGTTTAGTTATGAGTTAAAGATAACTATCCAAAGGTGCTAAATGTGTTTAAACATAATATGGATGTTAGAGTTAATTTGGTGAAGATGAATTTGTAAAGCATCGTGTCTATTCAGTTTAAGTTGCGCGTTCCTAACTTTGATTGTGTGCTTGGTTGAGCTTAAAAGAAAGTTGATGAAGTGTTTCCAGATATCGTCGCGACCTTATCCTTGGTGAAGATACATATATAAGTTCTATTATGTTCGCTAAGGGTGAAAATGAAGTGAAAAAGAAAAGACAAAGAAGAGAAAAAAGTTAGAAAGAATAAGTTGAAGATCTATGTGAAGAAATAGAAGTTGATTGCAATTCATTGGAATTGATCAAGACAACAGGTCTACTCAAATAGTTCATCTACTAGATATAGTGTATATCTGTTGTACTAAAGGTTATAGCCTTCACCATCTTAGCAGAGAGCTATTGGACAGTGAGTCCTCACCCTTAATAGGGTTATTTGTAAAAGACTCCTAACAGGGTCTGACCCTTAACTAGGTCTCTATACTTCTTGCATTGTAAAGATCAACTCCTAACAGGGTTGTAAGATCTTCTAATAGGGATCATTATAAACTAGTACAGTTATTTGTGGGTGCTAATTCCCACCGGGGTTTTTACCTATTTGGTTGCCCCATAATCAAAATTTTTGAGTACTCTATTATGTTATCTAAATGTGCATTTACTTTATATCAAATTACATTGAAGAAAGAGAAAAGAATTAAATTGACTGATAAATAATTCACCCCTTCCCTCTCAGTTATCCTTGGGACTATTCCAACAGTTCTCCTAGAGGAGTAAACTCACGCTTGGGTTGAGGAGCCCAAGGTTTTAATCTAGAAAATTTTGAAGATGGTTTAGATTGTTTTGTAGCCTAGTCAGTGGCTTTGGTTGCTGGCATAGTGGTATTAAAATTGAATGTAGCCTTTGGAGGCTTGGGAGTCACATTGTCGACAACTCCATCATTCACAACATTCTGGTTCTTGTTGACAAATTTGGATTTGTCTTTACCAGAGGAGGAGGACCCTTGTTTATTATCCTTCTGTAGGGTCAGTTCTCCTTTCTTGACCATGAACATTTTGATTCTTATAGCTTTTTTGATCATGTTGTTAAAGGTCAAAGGACCTTGCAGCTGTACTTGATACCCAAAATTGGGAATAATATTGTCTTGAAAGATGCCAAGCTTTTCAGACTCGGGTATTTTATGAGAATACTTTGTATAAAGTTGTCTCCATCTCTAGAGAAAGGTCAAGAAAGGTTCCCCATGGTTTTGCTTCAAGTTGCAAAGATCACAGATATTAACCGAATGTTGGATGTTGTGCGAGTAATGTTGCAAGAACAAGTTGGCAATCTCGTCAAAGGTCTTGATACCAATCGGGAGCCTAGAGAACCACTCCATGGCTGACCCTCCCAAAATACGTAGGAGGAGATGCATGAGGTAAGTTTGATCATGTATAAAATCCTTAGAGAGAGAACCAAAATCTTTAAGATGATCCTAACGATCAGAGGTACCCAAGTATTTTTCGTACTTGGGAAGTTCAACTCCTTTAGGAAAAAGGATTCATGCACATACTCTTATCGAATGGGAATGGACAAATGCTTTCCAGTGTGAACTATGTGGCAGGTTTGTCTTTATCCTTCATGAGTTGAAGGAGTTGTTCTTGCATACTTTCAATTTTTTTTTGTAACCTGGAGTTTTCATTTTCTTCCTCTTACATGACAAGAGTCTCTACATTGTAGTTTTAGGGCAACTTGGCCCCTTGATTGGCTAGTTTGAGAAGATATTTCTCTTTCTCCTCCTTCAGGAGAATCTCCATCATCTTGCAAAATTTTTTATTGGCATGAGCCTCTGTGATATCTTCTTGAATTATTTATGTTTCCTCATCATTAGTGGGGTCTTGATAATGGAACTTACCCCTGGTTTTAGAGTGATCATTGTCTCTGCTATGCTCACCTGATTGATGTTGGTCTGCCATCTTGCTAGTATGTAAGTGTTCAGTATGCATAGAATCAATATGAGGATGTTGAGTATCCTAAGGTGTTTTACCTATGGGAACTCTTTTTGTTTCAATAGTATCAAGTTTAGGAAACAACTCTTCAGAATTTTGATGTTCTTCAAACAATGGGTTTCAAACACTAGTGATGTCTACTCAAAATGAACGTCGGATATAAGGTTGGACAATAGGGGAGGAAGATAAAGATGATCCCTCGCTAGAGGTAGCCCATGAATAGGAGCATGAAGATCCTCTACTACACTTTGACTGTGTGACAAGCTTGGAATGACCTCTTCCTTGCTTTTGAGGTCTACTTCATCTAGTGACACGTGGGAGGAATGCACTGCTACTTTGAGTTGTACAGTCATAGAAAATTTATTATACAAGGGGAGTGAACTAGGAAAATTCTTGGAACCATCTCAAGATAAATTCACAAGAGTGCCAAAAGGTGAAGTATACCCAATATAAATCATTAGAGATAAGGCTAGAACAACCAAGAGTTGACTATCGCGTCGCAAGGTATGACAAAATGGTAGAATAAGTAAAAAGATAAGAAATGAGACAAGCTTATGTGAGAATTAAATAATTCTCAACCGGAGACATCTAGTCACAGACTATGTATAGATAGGAAATAGGAAGACAAAACCTTAGACAAAAACCAAATTGAGCAAAGTGACCCAGAACAGACAGCAAACAGCTCATTGTTTTAGCAATTTTGGGAAAGTTTTGCATGAAGAAGGGTATTCTTGTGTGTAGATTCCCACAAGCCCGCGTGAAGTTTTGCAACCTAGCATGGAGAAAGACCAATTGGTGATAGAATAGAATATAAAATAGCACAAACTAGAATAAACTCGTGTGAAGATTCTCACAGCCTCGCACAAAGATTCGCACAGACAGACGTGAAGAAGTGTTTTCTCACGCAAAAATTGGCAAAAAGACAAGTGAAATTGCCCAGAAACTGACAGTTGGAACATTTTTTGAGATAGTAGACAAATTTTGAGAAATAGTAAAGACTATTCTTTGACATAGTATGTAGTTTCAGATTGATAGTTTGTTTGTTTGAATGTTATAGAATTGGTTATCGACAATCATAGATAGTTGTGACACAAGCAGTAGTCGTAAACAATTCAACCGAGGAAAAAGAAACTCAGAAGAATGAGGGAGTCTTTGAACATTTTTAACATTTTAGATATTGAAGACTCAAAAGGACACATGCTTATCCCTATAAAGAAAATTGGTAGAGAAGACAAAATCTTTGCCCCACAACTTATGCCCATACATTCACCTCACATAGTAGTGTCACCCCCGAGAGGGCACCCATTTTTTTCATGTTTCCAAGGACTCAATAGTATATGTTCAAAGGTTACCCTTGAATTAGGGGCCAGTGTCATATACCACATTCAAACATCCAAGTGTATGCCTATGGTGAGAATCTATGGGAGATAATTTTCCCTCTCCCTGCGCAAAGATTATGTCTCCTTTCGAAGGTGAACTAGGTAAGCATCTAGCTACAAGGTGTTTAGCAGGCTTCCATTCATATTAACCTTTAGTGGACTCACAAGAAAGGTTGAGGAATATAGCCACACTGACACCTAAAAGTGTACACCCTTGGCAAGCAAGGCTGGGAGCAACGCCGCTCAGTACAACAGATAGGGCTTCCTCGAGATGTTTGACATCAAGAATCACAAGGAAGAAATTAATATGGCTTTGGATTATTTTGCTCAACAAAGATACTTTATTATAGTGGGGTGGAATCACCAGAAAAAGGTGTGTACCCACTTGGGTTATTCCCGGAGGTTCAACTTTCGGCAGGCCCGCTAAAGGTTAGACTAATACTTGGTTCGATTTCGAGGGTCTAAGTTTTTGATTTTCCCAAAAAGGGAAAAGAGAATAATCCTCTACCTTTACACCTTATCCAAAAATTCCAAACACATTTATCACTGAGCTAACTCCTCTTTCAACAAAATTCAAAAGCTTATAGGTTTCTGATTCTTTCAAAGAGAGAAGAGCATACTCCCCTCACTAATGGACATGCTAATTGATTTGTTACCTTTCCTTGCTCCCCAAAGAGTCAATCCCATAGAAGCATCTAGGTCTCAAATTAATTCATGGGCATCACTTCCATGTAATGAAGAGCCTATTACCCTATTCCACTATCAAGACACTTGAGATATTATTAAGGCCCTATTTAAACTATGTGAAGAAATCATGAAAGAAGATAGAATGTTTAAGTAAGTTTCCAAAAGTGCTTTGACAAGCATTCTCTAACACATGTCCTACAATCAATCCATTAGCAAGTTTGCATAGTTAGTAAAGGAATCTTCATCATTTCGTATTGCAGACCATATGTTAAGTTGTTTCAGAAATAAAAACCAGAAAGATAGAGTCAACATCAAACATAAATCATTAGTGGTCAGAAAATAGAATGATAAATCTACAAATTTTAAACCTTCTGTTGTCAAAGTCTGTGCGAAGATGTGCCAGAATTGGCACAAAGAAACACTCAGTATCATGCTAAGTATTGCAAAACTTCACGTAGATATGTGAGAAATTTTGTGCAAAACTTCACTGTAGAGCTGTAGGGACAGAAAATAGATTGATGAAAAGAAATACAGAATGAGGCCAGAAATTGATTTTCTACCCCACGGTGGGTGCTATAAATGTGATAGCTAAATGTGGCCTTCTTATTTAACCATACACTTCAACATGGTCATTGTTCACAAGTCACATAGAAGAATGGATGTGAAATTATCCATCTCGCATGCCTGTATGATTCGACCTGTTGCCTCCTATCTAGCTGGGGTTTTGAATAAGCTCTCAGAATCGAGAGTCCAACAACCTAGACCAATACTAGAACAGAGGATTTAAGTAAATAAGTAAATGTAAAGTTATTCTATAAATGAGAGATATTGGATTATCCTATAAATGAATGTGCAAGCTAGATTAATCTAAGAAATTGAATGCAAGATTAATCTATGAAAAAGATAGATTAAACTAAGTATGAGAAGCTACAAGATAATCTAGAAATGAACAATCATATTCAAACTAAGATTTCTTGAAAAGAAGTTTAAACTATGAATAATTAAACTAGCATGATATTAAGATTATTGCAACGATTCTAAAATCAATGTATTCAATTAGAAAACTAGTAATTTTGAAAATCACAAATTACAAGACTACGAATTCCAAGACTAGTTTGAATGAGAGCTGAGAGAGTTCTTTTATAGACCTAGAGTCCGTTCAGAATAGAAAGATTCCTTGGAGAGAAACAACTTAACTTATTGAAAATGAGTTGAGATAGGAAGTTTCTTTTGAGAGAAATAGTCAACTGTTGCCTTTTTGAGTTTAACTGATTTGTTTCTCTTTTAAATCATAGTTAACTCAAAATTTCTATTTCTGAACTAGAGAGAAGATTTTGGAGAGAATATTTAATTAAGTAAATAGAATATGACATCATAAATGTATTTTCTCAATTATTTGAACAATTAAATTCAATTATTGAAATGAGGGTATTTATTTAATAATTAAATATTATTTAATTCCTTTTTATGCATTTTAGCTAAAAGGGGTGAATTTAATTTAATTAAAGTGCTAGGACTTTATAATTAAATTAATTTGATCATTGGGTTTATTTAGCCAATTATGATTGATATTTGGGAATTAAATAAAATATGTGATTAATGCAGATTTAGAATTTTCTGCATTTGATACTTAGGTCAAGTAGAGTCAGTCGAAACTCAGAATTGCCTAGTACAATAGGACTTTGATGATTTAGAAGAATGATAAATGCAACAAAATTGGTTAGGGTTGCAAGATGCCAATTTTGGGGTGTTACAAGTACTAGCTTTGTGTATTTTATTTAAAGTAGGTTTTATAGGGTGAGGATTCCAAGGTAGATAGTAGAGTCTTGTCTATAAATAAGAATTCTAACACCATTCAAAGGGTCAGGCAATTTGATGACTTTGTTGTCCATAATAGTTGATGCTTATATACTCTTAGCTTAGTGTTTTTTCAATACCTATAGATTAATGCTCCCTCAGAGCCATGAATGTATCGACCAGTCATGCTGGATTCTTGAAGTTAACTAAGGAATGAAAGATATCTCTTGGTGCTATGCTTTGTGTTGTCTCTAGTTCTAGACTTAGTGACTTTTTTTCATGTTGTATGCTTCCTAATGTTCCTCGCTCCACTTTGGTGATATTAAAACACATTACTTTACCTAGATACTCATGTATGTTTGATTCATGATCATATATGAATTTGGTATTATTGTTGGTTTTATGTCTGGAGCATTGTTGATGTTTGGTGATTTATAACATAACTATAACTAGGTAAATATTATAACCCTGACTTATCTTTTGTGTTTTCTTTACCAAATCTAACCCTTACTTGTAGGAAACCCCACTTGTTCTAAGTTCTCAAAATTTGATGAGTTAAAACTAGCAGACCCATAATACAAAATAATCACCTATCCAAATAAATGATTCTAGTGTCATTGTGATGCAGCTACCAGGTGTTGGAATTATGATAAGTTTTGGAGATGATATGTAGAGTGGTCATGAGTGGTTGCATAATTGGTTGTCCTTGATGTAAATGTATTCATATATCATGGTTATAGTGATCAGTAAGCACTGTACATGATCAGTAAAGGAAAGATCAACTATGTATGTTGGTTGGTGTTCAAGAAGAACAATATTAGTCAGATTGTAGTAGAGGTCAAGTTAAGGAAAGATTCAGATTTTTTTCTCATAAATACAATATGTATATGGTATAAGGAATCTATTATTCTAACCACAATTTATTTGGTTGAGCAATGATAGATTTTTCAATGTCACAGTCACTAAGATAGGTAGAACTCTTATGTTCTTGATCAACCGGCTAGTAGATCAAAGATAGATGAGTGGTAAAGTATATTTGACCATTTCTAATGATATGAGGACATGGAATAAAGGTTATACATAAAATTTATTGGTATTTACAAGATTGATGCAAACATTTAAGACAAATTTGCAGTATTGCAATCGAAAAGTAAAAGCTTATTTTATTATCTTGGAGATATAAACTTGCAAATATTATCTTGACCTAAAAATATCATGGTAAATCATTTATGTCATCAAGAATATCAATTAGACACGCCGTGTTTTCATGGGAAAACAATTTTAAGATCAATCTTAAGGTGGTGGAAGATGTTTATGTAGGAATTGCTCTTATTGAAATAGTGTTGTTGTTGGAAAGAAGTGTTTTTGTTGAAAAGTTTTTTTTGGTGATTAGGTGTTATGATTTCAAGTTGAGATTGTGATCAGAGATCATAGAGAAATTACAGAATATAGAGAATTGAAAAGGATATGATATACAATTAGTGTCATTTTGTAGATCAACAATCTTGTTGTTCCCTAATAGTTGTAGCAGGTCAAATCATCTATCAAGGTGAACTCTAATAGGTTCTTATTTGTAAATTTTTCATAGGGTGACTTCTTAATTGAGGTTTTAAATCCTGTAGTGAGGTAGATCATAGTTTATCTTTTTGTACTCCTAACAGTGTACTAATCACTTCTAATAGGTTGAACCCTTAAGAAAGGGTATTTGTATCTCCTAATAGGGAAAACTCATTTACTACAGTATTGAGCTTGTGGGTGTCATCCCCGCTATGTTTGTTTTCCTCTTAAAAGGGTTTCCACATGAAAAATAAATTTTTTATGTGTGTTAAAGTTGTGGATGCTTGATATTATTTTTTGTTATTTTTTTATTTCATTCATATTCTTTGTGGTTAAGAAGTTCCTAGTGAAGTTAATCAGATTGGTGGTTAAATTAGGTCAATACCTATTTTTACTCATTCACTCCCCTCTCAGTCACACATTATCTAGTAATTGGTATCAGAGCATAGGTCCTTTTGGTGATAAGTCTAATAGCTTAGGAAAATATCCCAATAAGTCAACATGGATATATAAAAGTATGAAAATAAATTTGAGGATGCAAGACAAGTTATCATTGAACTAAAGGATAAGCTGAGGCATTCCTTGACTAAGAGAAGAGAGCTTGCTAAGGAGTTGAGTGTGCTGATTAAATGATGGAGATGATGAAGATCGAATGATAATTAGTATACAAGCTTGTAGAAATAATTAGATCAGTTATTATTTTGTCATTCATGTCAAGTAATTGATTTATTGATTTTGATGGAGTAACCATATCATACGAAGGAGAAGTTAAATGGGTGAAAAATACAAATCATAAATTGATGAAGTGACATTGATATAGTTGTTTACTACTATATATTTGATGTTATCAAGTTGGTACACTTAATTGATTAAGTGGTAAATTGTAAAGAGTTAAGTTATGACTAAAAAGAGTTAATCTATTGAGCTAGACTGTGTCAGTCAGTATAGAGTTGTGTTGATTAGTTTTTAGTTACCATGTTGCAAAGCTATTACCGAGTATAGCATATTGATTGTAAATGATGATAAGATAAAATTTAATACAAGGCTATGATGATCTAGATGGAGATAAGAATTAAAGGAAGTTTTTTAGAAGATCTACGAGTGATAAAATTCAATGGGAAGATCTAAGGAAAATATCAAGTGGTTAAACCTAATTATGTGAGTTCTAAGAAAATTTCAAGTTATGAGGTAAAAGTGAAATGGTTTATCGAGTTGAGATTTATGAAAAAAGATTATCGAATGAATGAGCACAAGTGATTGAAAACCTAAGCAAGGAAAATAAGAGGCAAAATTATGTCTATATAAGTGATGAGAAATTAACAGAGATTATGATGCTGGAATATTGAATTAAGAAGTTGAAGAAGATGAAGAATAGAGTTATCGAGCAGAACAAAGAAGAAGAAAGAGAAGAATCTACAGTCTAAAATAAAGACAAATAGATTTTTTGATGCCAGTATTCATGTGAGCATAAAGGATCTAACACAAGAAAAAGGTAGTTTCTATATTTACATATCAAAGTTTTACTATTGCTTATTAATATTTGTAAAAGAGAAAATCTCTTAAACTAGTGGATTTAATAGTTCTATTTGTAAATCCTGGACATAGGTGATATTCCAAAAGAGTGTTTAAAGTCCTCTAGTAAGACCACTTCTAACAGGGTGAATATCTTAACCGATCTAAGGAAAATCCCTTAAAATGGTCACATTTAGAAAATGTGTTTGTAATCTTTAACACGATAAGTTCTTAACCAAGTGTACTTCAAAAAGGTACATTTTTATTGTGGGTCAGAATTCCCACAGAGGTTTTTCCCAAATTGGGTTTCCTTGTTAAATATGGTGTCAACTGAGTTAAATCTATGTTTAGTGAGTCTGAATGATTGATTTGCATATTATTAGATGTATGGTTATTTAAGTCATTAAGTTATTTGGTGAATCGTTTATTACTGTACGCAGTGTTATCAAGTGAATCAATAAGTTGAGTTTTAAGTGTTTAAGTTTGATTTGGTCTGATTTTTCCCCCTCTCTCAGAGGGACCAACGGAGTGAATTTCAAGACTACATTGAATAATTTTCTGAAGGTAGTTTATCTGAAGAATCAGAGGAAGCACTTGCAGATCTAATGGATAAAAAAAATGGACTCAAAAGTAAAGTAAGAAATCTGAAAGGAGAACTTGAAAGTAAGTTTGTCAGGATGGTTGGAGAACTTGAAAGAAGAAGGTTTTCTAATAATGCCAATAAAATTATTGAAGATTCCCTAAAGGTTAAAGATGAAACCTTATTAGAAAAGTTGGAGAAACTATTCAGATCGGATACATTTGCATGAAACAGGTGAAGATAAAGATGATATTGAAGGAGATAATGAATGGATAAGGAAATAAAATGAAAAGATAAAAGAAGATTTGAAAGCTTCAAATGATCTACTCGATAAATTTAGAAAGAGTTTTGTTAAACTTGATGAGAAACTCAGAAGACAAAGGATGAATGGATAAAAACAAGGTTTAAGTTTTACAAACTTTGAAGGTAGTGAATCTTTTTACACCAAGGACATCAATTAAGAAAGCAAATCAACACCCAAGGTGAACAACAATAATGGAAAGATAAGGTATAAACTAGTATGTTTTAATTGTCATAAGAAACGTGATACTGCTAATATATGTTGGTTTAAGATGATTGGTCCAAATATCAAACCTAGAGGTTCTACTGCTAGATCAGAAAACTCTTATGCTAGAATAGATAGCTACAATGATATAATTAATACATTTCATGGATTTTGTTACTATTGCAACAAATTTTGACATAGATATAATGAGTGCAGGGAAAGGAAAAAAACCAGCAGTCATATGACTACAATAGTCAAAGACCTATCAATCAAGGTAACCGGTCAGATGTTACTTGTTCTAAATGTCACAACTATGGATATATAGTTTTGAATTGAAGATTAAGGTCATATAGAGATAATTTGGGTCCCTGGAATCCAACAGGTATGGTATGTTATGTTTGTAAAAAGGTTGGTCATCTTGCTAGGTCATGTAGAGAAAGAAAGTATATAAGAGGTCAACCGGTGATCAATGAAAAAAATGCCAAAGGTAAAGAAGTTGTCAATGTTTATGAAATGAGGAATGAGATGAAGAATGCATGGGTAAGGAAAGGATAGTTAAATTTATCAACATTAACTAAGAACTCCACAAGTCCAGGAAATATGGAGAATCCATCAGTGAACTAAGCACATTATTTACTTAGGGGGAGCATTTAAAGTCAAAACAGTTACCAATCCCCTAACTTCATGAGTGGTAAGATTCATATGCATTCTGAGATGCCTATTTGTGAATTATTAATGGTTAGTGAAGATAAAGTGTTTGTGTGCATATAAAAAATGTTATTATTTAACTATTTTGATCAATGGAAAGTGTAACCACCCTAATTTGGTCTACTCTAACTAGAGACCCTATTTTCCCTAAATGTGATCATACCCTCAATTATATCAATCCAACTATTTGATTATTGGAATAATTCATTCAAAATGAAAATAACCTCTCAATATAAAGTGATTTTGTCACTACCTCACATTAATTACCTTGGCCTATTTAATCAAAGAAATTCCATTAAATCCTTGGCTAAAGTAATTAACTAAAAGGGAATTAATAAAACTCTCAAAATACAACTCATCACTTGCACATGGAAATTCAATCCATGGACCAATGAGAGTTCACTCACATGGATCAACTAAGATTCAATCCTCACCTGTCCTCATGAATTAATATCAACCCTCCATTTCTCATTTTCCTCAATAAAAGAATTCAATTTTGAGCTCAATGGGTCCTAATTTAGAATTATAATTACAATTTTATGCTGTCAATTTGATTTTATGATTTCATAGCTAATTAGACAACTCTTTCATTTGTGATTTAATGAATCATTGAATCATTTTTAGCATGAATTGCATGATAGATAGTTTAAATTTCACTTGAATCTTCCATTCTAGGATTGAATGTGTCATTGATCTAATACATAATCTAAGGGAAAATTTATAGTTTAGGTCATACTCTTTCTAGATAGGAAGAAATAAGTCATTTTCCTTGGTTTCATCATGCTTTGAAATTGAATTTAATGCTTCTAACCAATGATATAAAGATATATTAAAGTGTCGTGTTATAGCTTGTAGGTACAATAATCACACACACATTTTTGGCGCCCACCGTGAGGCTGAGCCCTAGATTTTTGTCCATTTTGGAGCTAATTGACTAACTTTTTTATTCTATTTTTTTTGCTGCAAACTCACATTTGGTATAAGAGTATCACATTTAGTATTGGGGATCACATCCTGTATATCCTAAGTCACATCATGTACATGCTCACATTTGGTAAAAATAGGATCGCCTTTGGGGTAAAGGCTCGCCTTTAGGATCTTTTCTCACCCTTGGTAATTCGTAGGTCGCATTTGGGAAATAAGATCACATTTAGTAACTTTCAGGGTTGCATATGGTTTGATTAGTTTCATAATTGATCAATTTCTTACTAATCAACTAACCTTGTGTGTTTTTGGTGAATGTGATCATTTAATATCCTAACTAGTTCTTGCAGGACGTTATGAAAGACCTCCTTAGCCAAAGAAATGGAGAAAAAACAAAGTAAATTACTAACAACTACTTTTGTAGGTTGCCTTCAAAAAATCAACTAAACTTGTCTTTCACTTTGCAACTTAATTCAATTTCTCTTTGATTCGTAATTTGAGTAGAGAAGTATGTTCTTTTCCTTTTTGGAAAATTAGAACCTCAAAACTCAAATTAATTTTTGAAGAAATTGGGAAAATGAACAAATCAGTTGCTCAAATTTCTTGGTTAATTTATTTTCTAGGAACCTAATTTTTGAATTCAAATTTAGTTCTTAATCCAACTAGAGGATTATGCTCTTTTCCCAAGTGGAAAATCAAAAACTCAAGATGGGGGATTAAGTGGTTTAATTTCATAATTTGAGGGAAAGAACTTTTTCTTTCGTGTTTGATAGGAGAAAACAACATGGATAAGAGAGTATACCCTTCTTCCTCATGAAGAATAAAAAATCTAGACTCCTACGTCATCAATCCTATTTGTTTATTTGAACTTTAGAGGGCCTTTCAGTTGAGGAAAAAATCTCACAGGAATGACCCAAGTGAGGACAGGTGAACGCCAACCCTTCCATCCCACTATAGTCAAAATGCTTCCTTGAGGTTAAAATCTAGGAAGACGTAATCAGTTTGGTCCTTGGAATTTTTATTATCATTCCTTGGACTTGCTTGGATGTATGTAGAGTGAAGCCGCTTGAATCCTTCTAGCGAGACTACACTCATCTAGGTACTCATAGGGCTATACGCCTTAATTTTTCCTTGTATAATTATATGGGGGACAATTTTGAATGGATGCCTGAATTAGATACTTTATGGTAGTAACCACTTGATTCACCTCCAAAAGGTGATAACCTTTGTCCAAGGAGTATAGTAACCTCCCCAAGATACTCATCATTTCATTCCCTTACTTGCGTTTGGAGTTGGATAATATGACATCATGACTGGAGCCATTACGTGCTTGGTGATTGTCATATTTTGATTAGCATTTGAATGTGTACTTGAGCCTATGAGAAAATATTTTCATGATATGCCATTTGTATAGGAATAGATGTGTTTGGTTCTGAATAAACATGCTTGATGTGTAGAAATTGCAATAAAAAGATAAATCCCCTCAAACAAATAAAAATTTTGACAGTCACAAACATTTTTTACTACCATAGACACTTTGGAATTCATCAGACAGACCTTGGAATCAAATAAAAAATCATGACTTTCAAAACAAAGTGGAAAACCCTAAAAATCCCATCAGAAGGTTGCATTAGGGATCCTAGATCAAATCTGGTAAAAATAGAGTCACATTTGGTGAACAAAGTTACTTTTGGTAAGTACTGGCTCAAATTTAGTGAATAGGATTGCATTTGGGAATAACACAAATGCATCTATTAATTTCAGAATCATATATGTTGGAAAAATGGAATGGTGTGTATTGAGAGGGGATGGGTGAATCGGTATCCTTAAAACTCTTTTATCAATTAACCCTTAGTAATCTTTCCTTGCATTACTGACCATATTGCTTTTCTACCTTATGCAAGTAATATCAAAACATAAACTTAATTGCATGTAAACATTCATAGAAACATTCATGAAAAGTAGTTACACATGACACAAGAATTGGTAATGCAGAAAACCCCTGTTAGAAGGAAAAAACTGCGGTGGGGATGAAACCCACAAAGCTTCATTATATGTAGAATGGAATTTGTTGGTTAAGGCTACAAGTGTGATCACTTCTAATTATCTTACCTTGTTAGAAGTAACATTTTAGACTGGTTAGGTCTACTAAGTTAAGATATTTTAACAACATTGTTAAGTGTGCACTCGGTTAAGAGATTTACAATAATACTGTTAATTCCACCTTCTTAAAGGATTTCTTCTATTTGCTACAATTGTTAGAGAGTAGTCAAAAATACTTGTTGAACTGATAGTATGCAATCTTGAATTATTGAATATAGATCCTTTAAGTTCACAAGATATATGTATCACCTATAGTGACTGATTAATACCTATTTTCTGCTCAGTGGCCTTGAATCTTGTTCTTCATAACTAAATTCTATCTTTTGTGTACTTCTACATGAAACTCTCTATCTGATGCATAGATGTCTATTGTGGCTACAATCATCATTGTCTAATTGATTACTACATCTATTTATACAATTTATTGACCTATTTAGGTTTCACGCTTTACAATAAAAACTCTATGATCAAAGTTTTACAACTTGACATTGATCTCTTAGTTTGCATGTTTAAAATCAGTTAAACTGATTAAAAAAATTACATATGCTTTACTTGCTCCTCAAGAAATGGTTTTACAGCTAAGCATAAAGCTAATTATAAAAATGAAGTGTTTTATCTGATGTGTCTCTCAAATCCACATTTGTCAGAAATAAAACTATCTCTCAGTAGACTGGTGCTCGGTATGTTCTATAGTCTATGCTCGGTGATGTCTATGAACTATCTATCAGTTTACTCTATAAACTATCTATCAGCGATAGTCTAATTTTGGTGTTCATTGTGCTTATGTGTTTCGGTTACTTCTACACTTAAGTGTTTCGGTGACCATTGCACTTGTTTGTATGTTGTCATTCGATGATCATGTTACCGACACTCCAAATTTTTTTTCCTTGTATACTAATGAAAAATATGATCCTTTAGGATAATATATCTCCCACTTTGGCATTAGTATCAAAAGCTAATATGTGCAAACTAAAATGTTTAGTATTCTACACCAAGCGTATACCTTGTCAATGACTCCCCCTATGTGCATGCCTCGGTAAAGTGTATGTACATGTATCCTCCTTTTTGTATTTCTCTCTTTGGATTTTGACATGTTTTCCCCTTTTGTACATTTTCCCCCTTTGACATGTATATATATAGTTTCTCCCTTATACATATATATCCCCCTTTTTTTGAAAATAATGACAAAGGTGTAATATTTACAGCTTATCAAATATGTGTGCATGGTATTTTTGAATGTCTACCATTATCTTCTCCCATTTCTTTTGGAGGTGTTCCAAGGTCACATATTCCAATGTGAGTCTAGCGTGCATGTCATATATACTCTCTGTAACATACATTTATAGGATGGCAATCAATGCTTTTTCCAAAGTCACTTGTTTCAACAGTAGTGTTAGATTCGGGAGTAACATAGCTTGGAGCTCGGTTACCTCATCTCAGATTCTTCTTTCAGCCTTTTATAGTTCTATTCTTAACCTTTTTGACTCTACAATCTTCTCATAATGCAATTTGAATGCATTTTATTTGGTTGTGAGACTTTGTGCACTAGCCTTAAGATCTTCATCTATCTTTGCTATCTTTTCACTATTCTCAGTAGTGAAATTCTCTATTGTGCACAACTTTTGAACTTGTTTAACTACTTTTGATAATATTGGTTCCATTTTAATTACTAATTCAGAAATTTTTACCTTATTTTCTGCCACTTCTTGGCTGATTTTCTTGGTTAACTTATATTGACACTTCTCCTCAGCACGTTCCTCAATGACTTTGTCTGCATATACATTCTGTGATGTAATGGCATCGGTGAGTACTGCTAATTGATCAAGTATAGGTGCATTTTGATCAAGTTGAGTGTCAGGTACTATATGCAATAGTATTTCTTTTGTGGTATCTAGTACTTGTGAGTTCTTGTTCTCCTTCTTGAGCTTGTCCTGTATTGCCTTCCTCTTGCAAAGTTCACCATTCTTGGTCAGGGACTCAGGATCTAGTGTTCTAGGATCGCAGTTGGGAATGTCAATGATTTCATCTATTGTGACCAGTGCTTTTCTTTTCTTCTTCTTCTTTGAAATAGTCCTGGAAGTAGGGGTATGTAGAACTATAACAAGTTATTTCTCTATTTCTTTTGATTTGGGTGACTGTGTGGGAGGTGTCTTTCCTTATGTATGCTTCTTGGTATTGACCTGTTGGTCAGTAGTAGACGTCTCTACATCAACCTTATTTGTATCTGCAGCATTTTCACCTTTGGTGTTCTTGTCAATGGAATCACTTGGTTTCTCCTCTCCACTTGTTGCTTTATGCTCTTTATTTGTATAATTTTGCTTCCCTTGTTCATCGCCTGTGTCTATTGGATTTTTTGCATCAGGTGTCTTCTCCTTTTCTTCAGTAATGATATTGATAGCTTGTATCAATAGTGGTATGTGACATGATACATTTACCTATGTAACATCCATTATATCCTTTTCCTTTTCTTTCTTGGTGGCATCAGTTACATCCTCATCTTTCTTGGGATCATCTCAAAATCAATAAGTGTTATATCTTTGATTGTGATCTCTATTGTATCTGCTAATGATTTTAATATTTGAAGTACATCATCCATGGCCTTTCTTTCCTCTTTTGTCAATTTAACTAGATTTATTTCCTCAGTGTCATTTATGAAGATGTGTTATGGGCTCGGTGTGGCCTCTTTCTCTTCATAGTTTGATTTCTCAGTAAGAGTCAATACCTTCTTGGGGGCATTGAATATTTCATTCCAAGTCTCATTGCTTTCTTTTTCAAGCTCTTGTAATCAACCCTCTAGTACTTTGTATGCTCTTATTTTAGCTAAAAATTTATTTGAATACTCTTTCATTGTTTCATCAATATCTTCAACTATTGACAAGGGTGGCATGATTGTGACTAGGGATATTTCCCTTATCTGTTTCTTTGTATGGCGTGCATAAGTCCACCTTGCTGAGATTATGTCACTAAGTTCTTGTGGAATTTTATTGTTGAATTGTATTGGTACATATTTGTATGTGACCAATGCCTTAATTATGGCTTCTTCTATCTTGGTTTGATCTCCATGAGATAAGGTTAGCCATTTTCTTATCTTTCGGTGTGATATGCTCTCAATGTTGATGATTAATTGTGCAACTTCATCAACTATCTTAGGAATTTTGTTCTTTTCAGGTTGGAGTCCTTGTTCTTTCTCATCTTGTTTAGTATCTTCCTTATCCTCTTTTCCTTTGATATATCTTCTTCTTTTCCTCAGTGCTAATGACCTGGTTGGAGGCTTTCTTTTATAATTCCTTACTGTACCTTTCTTTGCTAGTGGTGAGTATGCATGTTTTTTAGTCTGACTCCTAGTTCTTGATGCAACATCAGTTCTTGGTTTCTTTGTTGGTGGTGCATCAGGTTCAATTGACTCAGAGTCACTTGACTTCTCACCTTCACTGACGGGTGACTATCCCTCAGTGATATCTTGTTCTGATGTGTCTTCATTTACTGATAGTTTCTTTTAAAGTATTCTCACCATTTTTTTCTTCTTTCTGTCAATCTTTTTCACTACTAATCCAGCCTTGATTCTAGACTTAGCTTTTTCATATGTTCCAAATGTTTCCAATTAGTTTTCCACTGCTTCATTTAGAAAGGCTTCAATAGCCTCTATAGCTTGATCAATGTTGATCTCATAATCCAGTGGTGGTAACCATGTTGTTCTTGGTACAACTAGTTTTATTAAAGTGGTGTTGGTATCCACTATGAAATATATGTCATCTTGATTTTATTCAATCAATTGTGTAGGTATCTTCATTCTCTTCTACATTCTATCTTTGAAGGTAGTAAAGTATGCATCCATTACTGATGTAAAATTATCCCCTAGTGACTTAATGAATTCACTAATTTGTGCAGTTATTGGTTGGGTTGTGTCCCAATTGACATTACCTACATATAGAAAGAAATTATGAAAGTGGAAAAATGTGCACATGAGGAGTGAATTGAGCTTACATGAATTAGATCTAGCTGACCTAATTGTCCTCATGTTCTCCTCTAGTTTCTTTAATAGTAGCTTGGATAAGTCCAGCTGTAGTCCTTCCTTCACAATTTTTTAAGCAGTGTCAACTGCTCCACATGCTATGATGTTAAATTGACTTGCTTGGAATACCTTATATCCAAGTAGACATGCACCAAAATTCATCCCTGGGTCTTTTATTGAATTAACTTTTAAACTTTTGTTGTCCCATATTGCACCTGTTAACTTTTCAATCTCAGAGCAAGAAAGATATTTTAGGACTTTGGCCTTGTCAGTTACTGGATAACCTGTTACTGTGTGTATCACATCCTTAGTGATTTTTTTTGGTTCATCCAGCCACATTTTCCTTTCATGTACTCGGCTGAGTACTATCTAAATCTACTCATTCTTGAAATCTTTCAGGAATATTAGGGCATTGTTTAACCCTTTCACCTCAATATGTTTGTGTTCATCTTTAAGGTTTCCATCTGTGAAAAGATTCTTGTAAGCTTCTTCAACCTCAAGATCTTTGATATCTGCTACCTTGCAATGGATATATGCTCAGACATCTTCAACTAGCAAAACCCTAGGAGGGATGCTTGAGAATGCTCCTTGGTTGTTGGGTTGTGAAGCAACCTCAAGATAAAATTTATACTTGGGCTCTTCATAGGTTGTGTTCTTGATCAAATTGACCTTTTTGTCCTTCGCATTCTTGATCTTGGAGACTCACGACGTGGTTTCCATATTTCTTGAAATTAGGGCTTTCTCTGTAAATAAACTGTGAGCTTGGTAAGTCTGGTACTTACGTGATCTTTGTTGTAGATGCTAGGAATCTGTTGGAGTCACCTTTGAATCTGCAGTGAATCAATCTACAACATTTTCACTTTTAGTCATTCTTCTTCACTCTACAACTTCTTCCTCGATGATAATACAATGCTCAAGGCAAGTAACAACTTAGTTGCACTTTTCACGTGTTCACCAACGATGCTCAGTATATAGTGAAGACTATATTGTCTTTTACATGATTACTGACTATGCTTGGTTTACATTGACAGCTTGGATTTTATATGTACATTGATGATCTTAGGTGTGTATTGACCAGTTAGATTGGATTCACAAATTCATAACAAGTAATACCATGGTGCATCTTTATTCATGCTAATTTGGCATATTATCAATGAATATTGGAACTGATGTAAAATATAGCTTTGTAGAGTGCACTTCCATACTTACTTGTATGTTTAGGTGGGAGTGGTGGAATCACCTAATCCATTGGATGAGGTTTCACCAATTGTATTTCTTGGTCCATAATTTTCATTGTTTGTAGCTTTCCTCCACATTTGATTTCTCATTCTCTAGATATCTTCAATAGTGTTCCCATTAGAAAATGTTCTTGACTCTGTCACTTGGTCTCTGCATTCCTTTCTTAGATGACTGACTTTATGACAATATAAGCATGTCATCCTAGAGTTAGTCTAGTTACTTGATCTTTGTATCCATTTCCTCATGTAGTTTGCAGCTATATGTCCATATCTACCACATGTTGTGCAATTTTCCTATGTGTTGTAATCCTAAACATATGAGTTACCGACTCTTCTTGCTTGATAAGAATTTTCTTATTCTTTTGGTTTCCATTCTTTCTTTTTCTTCTTTCTGCATTCATGAGATGTGTGTCCATGCATTTTTTAAGTAGAACAGTATTTTTCCATGTAGGGTTCCTTCTTTGGTTGGTTAACCTCAGATCTTCATTCATGTGCTTTGTTTCCATGCTTGCTATAGTTATAACATTTACCTATGATTGTAGAAGTAGATTTAGGAATACCTTTTGTTTTGCTCCTACAAACATTTGGTGTGTGGCCTATTTTTGCACAGTGATTGCATGACTGATTCCTTGGTCTTGGATTTGTGTAGACATCTTCTTTATCAGCTCATTTTGATGATTCTCCATGCTCGGTATACCCTAGACCGGTATTGTTGTTGAGTCTTCTTTGTCCATTCATAAAATCATCCATCCTTTTTGTGCTTTCTCCAGATTTCTTTATCATATCATTATGTTGTTTCTTAATCCTTACTTCATGTTTTAATTTCTCATTTTCTTCTCTTAGTTCACCAATAGCTTCCAATTTACCATTGAGTTCTATGTTCACTCAATTGGCCTCATGACTCATAAGAGCTATTTGATTGGTGATCCCATGATGATGTTCAGTTAGTCTTTGTATTTATGATTCTATTTCTTGTAGCTTCTCAGTGATATTCCTCCTGTCATCAATAGCTAATGTTCTTTCTTGTTCAGCTTGTCTAGCATTATTCATAACATCAATCATCCTTACCATTTGTGTCTCTTGACCAATTTTTAGTACCTTTACTTGTTCTGTCAAATGTTGATTATTTTCATTAATACTTTTAATGTTTCCTTCAGATATGTCAGGTTTATTACTAGATGTAGATCCTGATGACTCAAAAAATTAGGTATCTCTTCTTCGTGATATTCTGTTTCATTGTTGCGAGATGCCATGACTTTTCTTTCATCCAATAGCTCTCTAATCTTGATTCTTTCTTCTTTGTATTTCTCATAGAAGATCTGTATCTACAATTCTGATTCTCAATATTCTTATCAAGCGTATACCTTTCCATTGTATGATCTTTTCTCTCAAGTGATTTAAACTTTTCCAAATAAGAGATCTATCTCTAATACCAATTGTTGGAATAATGTAATGGTGTGTACTGAGAGGGGAGGGGTGAATCATTACCCTTAAAATTTTTTTATCAATTAACCCTTAGTAATCTTTCCTTGTGTTACCAACCATATTGATTTTCTACCTTATGCATGTAATATCAAAATATAAACTTAATTGCATGTAAAAATTCATATAAACATTCATGAAAAATAGTTACATGACACAAGAATTAGTAATACAAAAACTCATGTTAGAAGGTAAAAACTACAGTGGGGATGAAACCCACAAAGCTGCACCATCCGTAGAATGGAAGGTGATGGTTAAGGCTACAAGTGTGATCACTTCTAATGATCTTACCTTGTTAGGAGTAACATTTTAGACTGGCTAGGTCTGCTTAGTTAAGATATTTTAACAACACTGTTAAGTGTGCACTTGGTTAAGAGATTTACAATAAGATTGTTCAGTCCACCTTCTTAAAGGATTTCTTCTATTTTCTACAATTGTTAGAGAGTGGTCAAAAATACTTGTTGACCTAATAGTATGCAATCTTGAATTTCTAAATACAGATCCTTTAAGTTCACAAGATATATGTATCACCTATAGTGATTGATTAATACCTCTTTTCTACTTGGTATCCTTGAATCTTGTTCTTCAAAACTGAATTCTATCTTTTGTTTCCTTCTACATGAAACTCTCTTTCTGATCCATAGATGTCTATTGCGTCTACAATCATCATTGTCTAATTTATTACTAATCTATTTATACAATGTATTGACCTATTTAGGTTTCACGCTTTACAATAAAAAATCTATGATCAAAGGTTTACAACTTGACCTTGATCTCCTAGTTTGCATGTTTACAATCAGTTAAACTAATTAAAACAATTACATATTCTTTACTTGTTCCTCAAGAAATGGTTTTATAGCTAAGCATAAAGCTAATTATAAAACTAAAGTGTTTTATCTGACGTGTATCTCAGATCCACATTTCTCATAAATAAAAATGTCTCTAGGTAGACTAGTGCTTGGTATGCTCTGTAGTTTAGGCTCGGTGATTTCTTTGAACTATCTATTGGTTTATTCTATAAACTATGCTCTCAATTTACTCTGTAAATTGTTTTTCGATGGTAGTCTAATTTTGGTGTTCGATATGCTTATGTGTTTCAATGACTTCTGCACTTAACTATTTCGGTGACCATTGCACTTGTCTGTATGCTGTCACTTGGTGATCATGTTATCGATAGTCCAAAAATAATTTCCTTGTATACTAATGACAAATATGATCCTTAAGCATTATCAGTATCCTGTCAGTTGCATCTCAGATAGAGGGTACTTGCACATGTGTCAGAATTAGAAACTTTCCAGTTTTAGATATCATTTTTTCTTGTTAGTTAGAATATGTTTTTCTTGTTGGTTCACCTGACCCTATTTCTTAGTCAAATTGGAAGTTTACCTTGCATCTTCTTTTGGGTTATCACAATTGATCCCAAATCATGTTGTCACTTTACTAAACAAATCTTCTTGATTCACAGCTCACTATCAGGGCATTCTAACCCTCTAATGTTGAAATCAACCACTTTGAAACACCAAACTGACATTCACCAAAACATGGACAAACACATTTGGACAATTCATAACTTCCTTTTGGCACTATTGGAACATTTTTTATGAGATTTATATCTCGCTTTCATGCTTAACACAAAAATAAAATAATATCTTGTGGATGATTCAGAAAGACCTCTAAGATTGCTCAAATTTCAACAAGGAGAGACATCCCAAATAAACCCTCTCTTTGATCAAGACTCGCCCAACATGGATGTACCTAATAGAGAATGGGCCACTTCCTTTGACAAATACGATCAAGATGGTAACCAAGATGGAAGAGAAAGTCAAGAAGAAAGAAATCATGACCACCCTGTTAGAGATTTTTCTTGTAGAATCTCAATATAGCATCAATGCTTGACTCTTAGATTCCCAATTCTTGACTCATGCAAGTAAAAGTCTAATTAATGAGGATTAATCCTCCTTCCTCTTTGAGATCCACAAACTCAGGCGTGTGTACCTTTCACAGATTACTACTTTTTAGTAACTTTAATAGTGGATCAGGGCTACACTAATTTTCTTATTTCCTTTTACTGCAACAACTGATAAGATATATTGAAAATGACTATGATCAGTTTAATGTAGAGCTTAACAAGCCAGACCATGAACTTGACAATAGAAAGTAGCATTGAAACAAGGATTCTCATCCTTCTTCTTTTTAGAGTTCTTGACTCAAGAAGGTTAACCTAATGATTCTCTCTTCAAGGAATCAACAAATTAAATTGTATTCTTCAATACAAATGATTAAGCATATATGTTCTTGATAACATAAAATTAAATTATTGTTTATATTTGAGATTGATGATGATAACTACTTATCAAAATCTAGATTAGTGCCTAATCCTGGGAAAAGAGTCAAATGAAATATATTTTTATAGAAAATAATTAATGGAAACACATATGCAGACCATATAGAGTGCGTTACAAACTATCTTCTCATTCCCATACCCATGTATCAAATTATCACGCTAATATCTAACCCTCTAGAACTATTTATAAGATTTACTCCGTCCTTGAAAGAAACTTACAAATAATTGCACAATTACCTTATAACTGGTATATTTAAAATGCCTTACAGATTACACATTGAAGAGCATAAACAAAAATACAAGAAGACATCAAAGATATGGAATAGGAAATTCCACTATATTTTATTAATATACTTCTGCCTCAATAGATTCAGAAAGACTAAAAGCTTGAAAACTAGAAAAAAATAAGAAGTTTGCCTCAGAGTTGTAAATTCACCATCCTTTACAATAGGTTACATCTTTCTATATATAGAGCACTAGCCATATTGGAATCCTTAAAGATCAAGGATGCAACAAGCTTTGGATGGCTAGGCTAAACCTAAAAGTGCTAGAAGACAAAATTTCATTTTCACTTTCAGTTGGTAGAAAAACACTTGAGTAGATAATTTGATATGATTACATATCTTTTGTAGCTAGAACCTTTGTCTGCATATATTCTGGGTAACATCTTAAGGTTGTTGTGAGACCTAGTGACCACAAACACAGGCTAACTTACACTAGTCTTGATGATGATTACCCTCCCTATGCTCATCGATCAAGTTCCAGGTGCCACTCTACTCCTCGTCCAACACATCCAGGTCAACAATTGCTAGCTTTTTCTTCCTGGGCTATGTGATGATATCCCAATGTGCAAATTCTTCCTCTAAAGGAAAATTAAAGCTCTGAATACTTTTTAATTGTGCCTTCTGCCTATCACATCTGGCATCTGTTATGACCTTGACATTTGTTACAAATTTCATGAAGTTTGTCTCTGCTTTAAAAGCTTCATCTAAGGTATTATTGAATCTATCCATATCCAAGGCAATTTTATCTATTATAAATTTCTCTTTAATAGGCAATAGAGTGTCAAACTCATTTCTCCATTCTTCCATTGCTTTTATCTAATGATCTTCTCCCTTAATTGGAGGAATAAATCTGTTGTAACCTGGGCCAAACATATTGATCCTTTCATGTATTTGATTAGCCTTTCCTTTAAATAAATACAATATTTCTCCAATTTGTTCAATTACCTCTCCCACTTGACAAACAATCTCTGGATGATCTGTGCTATGTGGTTTCAAGGCTTCTAATCTTTCAAACAATGACCCTCTGCTTGACCAAGTGCCAAAATAAGGATTCAAAGTTGTTATATGGCTATTGACCTTTGTCTCTAGGCCATGTAACTTACTATAATCATTGTGTAGCAAGTCAACTTTACCCTTCAGGACATCAATTATGTTGTACACAATTTTCCATAAGGCTTCCAAAGCCACTTTATTCTGATCTTTATCCACTTGCTCTGTTCCATGTGAAAAAATCTCACGTGGTCTCTGTTTGAGCATCCATAACTTGTTTGGGTAGAGAAAGGATAGCTTTGGGAGCCTCTTGTAGCTTCTTTCTCAACTCTTCCACTTTCTCTTCTAGTGACTTGATCTTAATAAAGCACTTTTCCCTGTCTTTTACCACAACACATGATTCATCAAAAGGTTCATAATATCTCTTTGATATTTGCTCTATTTTTTCCTCATTGAGGTGTGCAAAATGGGTAAGAGCCTGGGATATCTCCAAGTCACCAGTATTGTGGATAGACCATATGATCTTATCCCCATCCATCTTCTCTTGCACACTGATTAGGGATGGCTTTTGTGTCTTGGGTGCTAGAGATTACATTGATAAAGTTTGGGATCATAGATCATATCCACATCCCCTGATCATTTCCCCAACTTGTGCCTCAGAATAGAGATTTGCATTAGGTTTCCTTCTAATTTGATCAATTATAAAGGAGAAAGATAAATCCCAAATAGGCACAAGCAACATTCCACTAGACTTGACTAGTTGCCTAGCCTCTTCATGTGTAATGGTCTTTGTTTCAGGGTCATAAGCTTGAAGGTCTTGCAAAGCTTCATTTGGAACTCAATCTCCCTCTGTCAACTGCAATTGTGACCCTACCTCTTGTTGCTTCCTCCACATCAAGAATTTCTTGAACTCTTATGTCTTGATGAAAGCGTCATCTTTCATGAACTCTTCTTGGTGAAGTTCTCTTTCATCCTGGCACAACAGAAGGGGTAATTTAGTTTCCTCTTGTATATCCTTTTTTATTTTCTTCCCTTCTTTGATTCTTTTCTTGAGCTGGTGATCATATTTCCAGTTACTAGTGATCAAGGTACTTACTTTATCTTTTTTCTTCTCCTATGCCTTGGCTTGAGAAGGCTCCCTTGATTCTACCCTATGTTTCTTCTTTGGGAGCTCATTATTTACTTCAATATCAGGTACCTTTGTAAGATCTAATTCTATATTCTTCTCTATTGTAGGTGGCTGATCCATGGGAGGAGGGCTATGAACCGAGTAACCTCCCTCACTATATTCTTCATATTCTAAAGAAGAATGCTTCTCAGGGCCTCTTTCCTTGTCTTCAATCAGCCCCTCAAGCTGATTGTACAATGTGTTAAAAGACTCCATCATTTTTGTAAGTCTTTATAAATAAGGTACTCCTGGAAGGAAACCTCCAAAGGGGATCCCTTTTTTCTTCATCTGTTGCACCAATCTCATTAAATCTTTGTATTGATCAACCCTTCTTGCTACTTCATTATCTTCAAAGATGTTTTTATTATGATGTCTTCTTCCACACATTCCTCATCCTCCTTGATGGTGGTTATGCTTGGAGTCAACATATTCTTTGCACTCTTGATAAATCCTTCTAGGTCTATATATCTGTATAAGGCCATGGTCATTCTATATTGATCCAACCATTTATTCATTGAATCCATGGCTCTTTTCCCAATTGTGAAATTATAAACCTTGAACTGCCTGGGTGTGAAAGTACCCTTCCTATGGGGATCCAGGTGCTCTTTATCTATCCATATCAATTTCCAGATAAACTCCATTATAGCTATCTGGGGAGGCACATATTATGGAAGTATGTGTGGGGGTTAGGAACATCTATAAACCCTCATTAAAGTAAAGGTCTTCTCATAGTAAAAATCTCCCCAGTTATGATCTCTTGGCCATTTATCCATAAATTGACAAGGTCTAAGAAGTTCTAGAACCTTAATGGGAAATCTCATCATAGTCACAGCTAATAGACCTAGAATTGGACATGTAATCCAGTTCTAAAAACCACCAAACTCATTTTCATTTGAGGTGTAATTCCAAACCCTAAGCCAGAGTTGTACAGGGTTTGGTTGGCCGCAGAAAAGTATCCTAGGTCTCAAATTTTGTGTATCCAAGTTGTTGACATTGAATTACAAGATCAGATGCATTGGAATAGAAATAATACAATAACTTTGGGTTGGATTTCTTATGGATATCAATAAGGCATTGATGCATCTTGTCAATGACATACTGGATGTAGTCAAATTCAATATTGACATGTGAATTTTGGAGGTCCAAGATAATCATTAGAAGATCTGAAGGCAACCTCTAATTGCCCCCATCTATTCCCAAAACCCTACATAGCCCATAAGCAATATATTTCATATAGAAGCTCAAATATTTGTAGAAATATGTCACAACAGAATTTGGCACAACAACTATGTAATTTCTATTCAATTTTAGCACATGGGCCTGGATCAATTTGCTGACAATAGTGGTTTCCTTGATATACCTATTCTGTAACTTTGTCAAATCAATATATGTCATACAAGGAGGGTATATGTCGAAGGATTTCATGAAATATGACCCATCCAAAGTAACTAGAGTTGTTCCATCACTCTTCTTGATATTCCTAGAAAGAGAATCATACCTTCTAGCTAGCTTTATTAACAAGTTTGTATCTACAAAGATGTCTGGGACTATCAACTTTGCTAACCCTGATGTCTAGGGGTTTGATATGGGAATTGGTTTATCCTTATTTCTATAAAAGTAATTGAAAATATGATAACTAGAAACCCCTAGGGTATGTGGATCTCTACAATTTTCCATATCATCATAGAGGAATTCATCATTTACCCTTTTTCCTTGGTTAGTTCCAAGTAGTAGAGCCATGAACTTAGCAGAATAGTTCCTCTTGCATTTATGGTCATCCTCTACATCTCTACTTGTACCACTAGTTGAAGCCCCGCTTGGTGCTTCTTGACTCATATTTATTGATTCTAAATATTCATCTGAATAATGTTTTCTTAGATACAAGCTCTTCCTTTCAATTCATTCTAAAATCCAAGCAATTCTTCAATTCTGAAAATTTTGAAGCTTATGCAATCTCTTGGCTCTACACCTTGAAAAATTTGGTAAACTAGAATGCATAAGGGCTACGCTTATTTATCACTGAGAATTCATTGCACCAGTCTAGTTAGGGACCTAGAAATCATTACTCAATCACTTTTGTCATAACTCTGCATGCCTCAACGTCAACTATTTCCCTAGTAGTGGCGCCTGAAGTTGACATGTGATCAAATTTGAATAGGCCAATTGGGAAAGTCACGAGTACTTTTCTTAGTTTTAAAACCTTATTTTATGTAAAAGGCCTTATACTCAATATGATTGGATTAATTTTCCTACATTTTCATAGCTCAATATATTTCACACACACTGTTAAGATCTTTTCCTTTTAATTGGCCAGCCTTTTACCTCATGGTGCGAGAACAAACCCTTGTGATTTCACCTTACTCTTACCACGGTTTATCTAGAGATTGCATGACTATTCTATCTTTAGTTACAATACAAGATCTAGTGCCAACCATATGATCTTCTTCTTCATCTATAGTTTACGCTGATTCGATGGATCATTTACTTAACCCCTACTTTGTTCTGAGATTATGTGACTAAGGCAAAAGAAAAACCTTGTTTAAACCATGAGTCTATCTAGAGATTGTGAAACTAACTGAGTCTTTGAATCTCTGATCATCTCAACTAACCATGGATGTACTCTAAGATTATGCACACACCGCTAGATTTGAGTTACATCAACAATTCAAATCTTTCATGTCAACTTAGCCTTTAATTTAACTTAACCTTAAGTTATTTAGATATCTTGCAAATGTGTTATCTCTAAGTTGCTAAAAGCTTCACATTACCCTGAGCTTATTCTGAGATCTTACGCTGACCACCATATTAGATTAAGATCAACTCCTTATGCTAAATATCTAAATTATTTTGTACCTGCTAAATTTGACATGAGATTACGAGACCACCCTTGATCTTCCTTTTGATCTATGACCTGCAATAAATCTCCCATTCTTTGTCCTTAACTTCAATTTGTTACAAGATCACGCGACTAAAGGCTATCTTTGAGTCACTATATGGTTTGTTCAACCTTAGGTTTACTCTGAGATTTCACGCACACCAAAAATCTCTTAGCCACTTACACACATGTCTGCATCTTAGCCATTATCTCTTGATGGCTGAATAATCCTTGACCTTTTGAATTTTTTCAGTGATTTAGTGCCAACCACAAGATCTGATCTTCATTAATGGTTCAAGTTCATCTGCAACAAACTTAAACTAGATTTTATTTAACCATGGTTAACCATAGTTCATTTGGAGATTACGCAACTAAGCAATCTCTAAGTCACTGAATAAATCTTCTAACTCAGGTTCTGTTTAGAGATCACGCGCTAGCCCTCAGATCTTTTCTCAATCTATGATTAGTGTTAAGTCTCACACACTTTCTATACTTGATCCATTCTTCTTGAGATTATGTGTCTGCCCTTGAAACTTCTTTAATCCAATGGTCTACACTGAATATTGATACTTTTCACTTATCTACACTTTCAGTCTGAGATTAAACGCCATCCACAGGATCAAAATAGAATCTAAGCTTCTTGCTAGATGTCCAGACATTTTATAACATCATCAAGTTATTGTGAGACTAGGTGTTAGCCACTCATCTTGATCCCAATCCACGGTGCTCGCTTAATCTCATGAGAATTCTCTTAACCCAAGATGTATTCAGAGATCTCACGACTAAGAAAATGAAATAACCATTCTTTGACCTTGGTTAAGATTGTGAGATTACACCACTGAATGAAACTTGAAGTCGCCAAATGATTTACTAACTCATGGGTATATTGGGAGATCACATGCTAACCGCTAGATTTAATCAAGATTGACTATCTGTGTTTAATCTCACAATCCTTGAGATCACATTCTTTCCTTCTTGAGATTACATGACTAAAGCTTGTGCCAAGTCTCTAAATGATAAAGAATATTCAAACTCAGTCAAGAGATTAAGAGATAAAATAATCACTTAAAAGTACATGACTTAAAGAAACACTTAAGTTACTCGACAAAGTAACTTCAAAATAGAACAAGGCTATGAAGAACAAGGGTTTTGCATGAAAATGGCACAAATGACCTAGGGTTTATGGTTTTTTAACCATTTTGCACTCCATTGCTTTGAAATTGACACTTGCAGGAAAAATTTAGTGACACACTCGAACAAACTTTGACATTTCTTTGCAAAATTGACACTGGGAACCCAAAAATATTAGCAAGACTCAGAATACCATAAATATATCCAACAAGCCCTTTTTTGACTCAGATAGTGAGGAATAAATATTGGAAGAATAATACAATAAACTCAAACAAAGTAAGAAGTCTCAAAGGACCTTGGAGAAAATCATTGAAGAAGACAAGGAAAAATATTTTCTCCACCTAGCTTCTCTTGGAGTTAAACTTCCCAAATATTATGATGTCAAATGATTTAAATTTGAAGAGATACAAGCACCCATATCAATCCTCTCTAAATAGCTATATCAAATGCAAACAGAGCTCACAACACTTAGGAAAGAGAAGAACAAACCAATGAAGAAATACTCATTGGAACACATATGTACATTCCCATTCAATAAGAAATTTCAAATGGTACCTTTTCCACCAAACACAGCAAGACCAAAGTATGAAAAATACATGGGAGAAATGGATCCTCATGATCATGTGAGAGGATTTTGTGCATTGTGTATCGAATTAATGCAAGAACCAATGTACTTGATGAGACTATTTCTGACAAGTTTAGGAGGACAAGTCATGGAATGGTTTTCCAAAATAACACCTAGTATATAAACATTTGAGGAGTTAATTCAAATATTTGTCCAACACTACTCCTATAAAATTAAAAAAAATGTTACCATGATGATTCTTTGTAATACCAAACAATGAATAGGTGAATCCTTCACACATTTCTTGCAACGATGGAGGAAAATATTTGCAAGGTACTCACGATAAATACCTAAATTAGAAAAGATGGAGATATTCGTAAATAACTTAGTACCTAAAATGAACTATGTCCTACAAATGCAAGATTCTCCTAGTTTCGATATAGTGATTAAGAATGCTATTCGTGTTGAAGAGGTTATGGTCAAAAAAGGAGAAATTACGCTTTCTAATGACAACAAACCTAAATGTTGGAATAAGTAAAAAAAAAATTAACGATGGAGTGGTTGAAGCCTCAAATACGAACGTTAAACCAGTTGTGTTTAATCTTACAAATAGCCTACAAGAAATCAAATAAGCTAAGGCAACAACAAAACTACCGTGAGAAAACACTGATACCAAAAAGAATAAGTCATGGGTGTCTAGACCACAATGGACATTTAATCCATTGGGTGAACCTTTTGAGATGGTTTTGAAAACTCTCTTGAAAAAAAAAATATTACTTTATCAGAGTCAAAACCCTGGGAATCATCAGTAAAACCAAGGTGGTGGAGCGATAATGCCTATTGTGAGTTTCGTAAAAACAAAGGACACAAGACCAATGATTGTGTCAAACTCAAGCATTTTATACAAGATCTCATTTATGGAGGCAAAACCAAATTGGAAGGGCACACATCTAATGAAGATCACATGACCTATAATAAACCATTTCCCAACTATGAAAAATGAGAAGCCTCTATAGCAAAAGGCAATGAATTAAACTACACCTATTCTCAAATGATAATGTGATCAATATGTTGGACATAAAAACAAATCAATCAATGTGATCACTATCAAAGGTGTCAAGGAGAACTCAACACACTCAAATGCGGTAACATGAATCCAAGCACAAATTATAATTAAAGAGGTTAATTCCTCAACCAAATAGGCAACATCATCCAAGCCACTTGTTACACTTCCAAAACCAGCAACATCAAGACAAATGGTTCCCATATCATCTACTAACTATAACTTGGTGGACCAATTTTAAAGAACCTCGGCTCAAATCTCTATATTTGGGTTTCTAAAAAACTCTTCAATGCATAGGGAAGTTATTAAACAATCCCTACATTCAGCTAATGTTCCAAAGTACATAGATGTAGACAAATTCTAGGCAATGGTTAATCACATATCAGCTCCACATTACCTCTCTTTTTTAGAATAGGATGATAAATACTTGATTCATCCCCATAATCGGTCCCTACAGATTAAATTTTTTATCCATAAACATCGTGTAAAACATGTATTGATATATGGACTCATGGGTTTGAATATATGCACTCTTAATCTGTTCAAAGCGTTGGGTCTTTCAGAACACACAATTGATTCAAGGAGTAAGATAACCATCAAGGCCTATAATGAGGAGGAAAGTTCATCCAAATGACTAATTTTTTAACCAAAAATAATAGGACCAATAGAATGAGATTTGATTAGTCAAGTTCTTAATCTACCATTGGCCTATAACATATTACTAGGGAGACCCTAGATACATGAAATACAAGCGGTGCCATCTACATACCACCAATGTATCAAATTCCCACACAATGGAGTAGAAGTAACAATTCCTTCAGATTCAAGCTACACTTGTAACAACATCAAGGCAAATAGTATGGTTCCTCACAACAAGGAAATTCCAAAAGATTTCCTAGCGGAAACCTTCAAAGATATGGTGATGAGAAGCTTTGTAAAAATGTTAAAAATTGAGAAATTAGCATGGGGGAATACAAATTGGATACAACACCATCATTGGCTAACATTCATGTATCTCCAAGATCATGTGGGAGACCCTCCCCATAATTTTCACCTTCTACCTCAAAAGAAAAAGTTATTTATGAACCGACTAGTATGGTTAGAGCCACAACCTCTCAAGAGGAAGAAAAAGAAGATAAAGGAGTCTTGGTATGACTCTATAAAGGGAAAAAGGAGAAAATGAAGTAAAACTTGTTGAGATATCTCCCAAAAAGTATGGAAAAGGTTATGACCTTCTCAAAAAAATGTGATAAAAAGGGAAAGGACCTTTAGGAGATAAAGGAAAGAGACTCATTGATCCAATCCATATGGAATTTAGGGACACTAAGGACAAGACATGATTAGGTTTCAATAACAAATCAGAACATCCTACCTCAAGAGATGGTCCAATATTTGATAAAGAAAGTGATGAAGATAAAGAAGAAGCTGAAATCATACCATGGGCATATGAAAGATTACTGCATATAGGTACTCATAACCCATAATACCAAGGAGAACATTATGTACCTACTTTTGGAGAATAGCTAGAACACCATGATCCCTTTTTTCACAAACCAATGTCTAATAATTATAAGAGAAAGAAGATTCTTTAGGGGTTCAACAAGAAGGGAAATACCATGAAGAAGCACATCAAGAAAAAGAACAAGAAATAAGTAGAGAAGAAGAAAGTATCTCAAACACTCTTCAAGAGTTATCTTTTATAAGACAACAACAAAATATACATCCTAAATGGGGTAAATTGACAAAAATTCCATATGCCCTGGATCTACCACACTTTGATTCCCAAATGGCCAATAGGGTACACCAGATAACTATTTCTAAATTTCTAGATCAATCTGATGACAATATGACAAACTCACATGATTATGAATGGGATCAAATGTCTGATACTACTATGGATATTGTGTTAGTAATAAATGAGGGGGAGGGGGGTGAATCAATGGCTTCAAAAAAATTTCTTTATTCTAACCACCAATCTAATAGACCTCAGATTATTATTTCCCTTACAAGATGCATGCCATGAAATACTTTATAGTAATTTACTGTCTGTCGGTTTTCCTTTTTTGACCTTATTCTCCTTGATTACCCATAAGCAGTAAAACTTATTTACCGACACTTAGTAAATATGCAGAGTATACCGATAAATCTATAAATACATATGTGAAATGTAAAATAGTAAATTAATAAACCATACACACATAACATATGGATTTTAATGTGGAAACCCTATTAAGGGAAAAACCACTCGGACCGGTACCCCAAATTTTCACTTTTCTGAAGTGAGCCCTGTTAGGAGCCAACCCTGTTAAAGGTTACAAACACACTATTAGGTATGACCTTGTTAGAGGATTTTATACATAGAGGTTTCCACTTAGTATCGGGCAACTCAGTTTGCTACCATCCTTGAATTATCCTCCTTCTTAGACTGTCAATAGGCTTTAGGAAAATCTAGTGCTACTTTCATGAATCAACCTTTTTGGTACTCCTTGGGATGTACCTCAATATATAGAACATTGTTAAGTCCTGCTCTATTAAGAGACTTGATGCTTTAATGGTTAAACTAAAACACAATGACCTATTTCTAATGCAACTTTAATTATAGATTTTCAGATCTATTTAAGTACATTACCTCTTTGATCAATGTATCAATTCAATTCTTTGTGCTCCACACTTTCTTCTTTGTGATGCTGTGCTTCACTATTTGTCAGTGTTTGCAAAATCCTTTATCTCTCCCTCAGCTTTATTGATTAGGATTGCATGAATTTATCCTTCATCAATTTCTCTTCAGCATCCTCTTTCTATTCACCCCCATGATTATGATTAATTGGAAATGAATTAAGCTTGTCTCTTATATAGACATGATATTCACCATTTCTTGATTCTTGGCATAAAAAACAATCCAGCCAATCTAATTTAAAGCATAACTCCTAATTTATCTCATAGTTATCTTTATGCCAACTGTACAAATCTTCTTTAAATCAATCACTTTACTCTGGTCGAATAAAACAATGAAAACAACCAGTTAAGTCTATCTTTTAGCTCTTGCCAGCTAGATATTTTGTCATTTTCTAAACTCTCTATTTTTTCAGTCAACTCAGGAGTTAGTCATCGGTGTCAACTGCCAGTTTTGTTGGTGTGACTCTAGTCAGCTGTAAGATCTCTATCCATCGGTCATCCTATGATTTTTCTTCGTTGGACAATACTATCTTCTACTCGTCAGGTATTACTGTGACTTTGGTTCTTTGCCTTTACCGATGGTGTGCACTCTGTCGGTGTTATTTGTCACTTAGTAAATACTTGAATTTTATGCATTGCTGAAAGCATAATCTTTATTCCATTGATTCTCTAAAGTATTTGGCATTGTATACATGACCGTACAGATGATATCAATTTAAAATCAATGAAAATACAAACCATTAACTGATTTAATGTCTTGCATTATCTTCAACTTAACATTATCAAACATTCAATCAGTTACATGTCATCAATCTCTCCCTTTGGCATTGATGGCAACATACAATATTATCACACTATACTATTTCTATTACAATATGAAATATAATTTTTGAGATTCATCAAACTACCAAACAATTTGTTTTGATAACTGATAAAAATGTCTGACTGTCGGTAAGCTCTATATTAGCTTAGATTTGATTCTTGTATCTCTCTATATTTTTCTTGTTCTAATGTGTTGCGTCCTTTCCTTGTTTTAATATATATCTTTTAACTGTTCTTCTTCTTTGATGTCTTTGTCTCTTGTCTTTGATGTCTCTATCTCTTGTCAGCAACTCTCCCTTTGGATATAATCTCTTCCTGTTGGAGTAATCTGATAATGGATAATCTTTCTTCTTTTTCTAAAGACTGTGATAATATGGATACTTTCTCTCCCTTTGACAATAATGCCAAAAAAATATCTCACAGATATCTGACATTAATGTCAAATAATCATTTTCTTCCGTCCATATATATTCCTTGAATTTCCCTTATCCATCAGCAATAAAAAAATATGCTGTGGTGCTCGGTTCTGATATATACCTTCTTGTATATAGATTTAGCTTTGAAGTTCATCCTTTTTCTTGCATCAACATGAATAATATTCTGATAATATATAGGTTGATGCAGCCTTCAGTCTTTTACTGACTGGTAGACAAGCGTTTGACCCCTAGTCTCTTTCTCATGTACTCAAATGTATCCTTGGGCAGTGGCTTGGTGAAGATATCGGCCAATTGTTCTTTTGATTGCACATACTCAAGTATCACCTATTTTTCTTGAAATTTCTCTCTTAAGTAATGATACTTGATGGAAATGTGTTTAGTCTTGGAATGCATGACTGGATTCTTGGAAATGTTTATTGCACTGGTGTTATCACAATAGATAATCACTAGTTCTAAGATTTTCATATGCATACCTTCCAACAACTATTTGATCCATGCAATATTTGAGCAATTTGCAGCAGAAACAACATATTCTTCTTCTGCAGTTGACTGAGATATGCATCCCTGCTTCTTGCTAATCCATGTGACAAGTTTGTAACCCATAAAGAATGCTCCTCCAGTTGTTCTCTTCCGGTCATCAAGATTTCCAGCCCAATCAGCGTCGATAAACACTTTTAGTTCAAATTTTCCTTCTCTTTTATACCATAAGCCAAATTCCTCAGTATTCTTCAAATATCTTAGGATTCTTTTCATAGTATTCATATGTGATTCCCTAGGGTTAGCACAAAAATCTAGCAACAATTCCTATTGCATGTGCAATATCTAGTTTAGTGTGTACAACATACATGAGTTTTCCAATTATTGATTTGTACAAAGTCTGATTTACCTTTGTTGTCTTGTATTCCTTTGTTAACTTACATCCAATAGCCATAGGTGTTCCAATTGGTTTGGAATCTTCCATCTTGAATATTTTCAGGACCTCTTTGATGTATTTGGACTATGTAATGAAAATACCTTCACTTTGTTGAATGATCGGTAGACCAAGAAAGAACTTGATCTCTCCAAACATAGACATCTCAAATTATTTTCTCATTTCATCAACAAATGATCTTCATAGCATATAATTTCCTCCAAATATGATGTCATCAACAAATATTTCAGCAATTAAAGTGTTAGCATCAATATCTTCTTTCAAATAAAGATTACAGTTTTCACTAGTCCTTACAAATTCAATACTTATTAGATAGGAATGAAGTCATTCATACCAGGCTGTAGGAGCTTTTTTTAATCCATACAAGGCTTTGTGAAGTCTACATACCATGTTCCTCTTGTCTGGATCAACAAACCCTTCTAGTTGTTCAATGTATACCTCTTCTTCAAGTATTCCATTTAGGAATGTTGACTTGACACCCATTTGATATACCTTGACTCATTTGAATGTAGCATAAGAAAGTAGTACTCTTACTCCTTCTAGCCTAGCAATGGGTGCAAATGTTTCTCCATAGTCTATACCTTCTTCTTGTGCATACCCCTTGCATACTAGTATTGCTTTATTCCTTGTGACTTATCCATTCTTGTTCAGCTTATTCCTGAATATCCATTTTGTACCGATGACATTCTTTTCATCTGGTCTTGGCACAAGTGAACATGTTTTTTTCTTCTCAATCTTCTCAATCTCATCATTCATAGCACTTATCCATTCTTCATTATCTAGTGCAACATTGACAAATTTTTGCTCAAACTCACAAATTAAACAATTTGAGGTTTAAGACTTACTTCTTGTTCTTGTACCAGATTTCTTATATCCTATGATATGGATCTCTAGATGGTTCCTTCTTACATATCTTGCAAGTACAGGTACAGTTCTTTATCTATCTGCTTGATCATTATCCTGATCTTCATTATGTTCTTCATTACCTTGCACATTATCTTGATTATTATCCTAACCATTGGTAACAATAGTCTGACCGTTGGTTGCAATATTCTGTTGTTTTGGCATTAAGAACTATTGCTCGGGTAGAGTGTTGGGTTCTTCACAACATACAAACTTGTTGTATTTCTCTGGTTCTTTTGTACTTTCTAGCTCATTCTTTTCTGCGAACTCATCAATCTTTACATTTTCACTTTCAACTATTTTGTTAGAGGCCTTAATTAGATATTTAAAATCTTTTCTTTTGGTAGAATACCCCTAAAAAATACCTTCATCACTTTTGGCATCAAGCTTTCCATTTCTATCATCCTTTAAGACATAACATTGACTACCAAAGATCTTGAAGTAACTTACATTGGGTGTTTTACCATACCATAGCTCATAAGGTGTCTTCTTTGTGTCCTTGAATTGTACTATGTTTAGTGTATAAACAGCAGTGCTAACATCTTCCCTCTAGAAGATTTGGGTGATGCCTTTCTCTATCATTAGTGCTCTAGTACAATCAACTATTAATCTGTTCCTTCTCTCAGCAATCCCATCTTGTTATGGTGTCCTTGGTGTAGAAACATGTATTTTTATACCATGCTCATTACATAAATTAGTGAATTCATCTTATATAAATTTTCCTCCTTTATCTGATCTCAAACATTTCAAGTCCTTACCACTTTGTTTTTCTACCATATCCTTATACCACCTAAACATCTTGAATGCTTCAGATTTATATTTTAGAAACATAACTATCATCATTCTAGAGTAATCATCAACAAAGAGAATAAAATATCTATCTCCATAATATCTCTTTGTCCTCATAGGTCCACATAAATCAGTATGGACTAGTTCTAGAATATCATCAGATGTATGGGTTTTACTTTTGAAACTAGACTTTTTCATTTTACCTTTTGAAAATTTTTGCACATGATGTTGTCTGGCTTTGTCATCATCGGTAAGCCTCTTACATTTCTTCTTCTGCTTATTTTTATCATGTTGTCAAAATTCACATGACATAATCTTTTGTGCTACAATCATATGTCTTTGTTTCTAGTCATTAAGCAAGTGGTGTCAGTATCATTCACATAGAATAAGTTACTTTTAGTTTGTTCACCGGTACCAATCAGTTTTCTTGATTCATTGAAGATCTTTGCCTTCTTGTTCTCAAATGCTACTCTTTGACCTGAATTATTCAGTTGAGAAACACTCAACAAATTATAATTCAATCCTTTTACCCAATAATCATTTTCACATTTAATTAGGTTATTCAACATTATAGTTCCTTTACCTTCAACCAGACAAGGTGTATCATTTCCCATTCTTATTGTACCACCATTATAATACTCAAAAGTATTAAAATTTTCTTTGTCACCGATCATGTGGTGAGTGCAGCCACTATCTATAATCTAGATGTCATTCTTGCTAACCTTAGATATGAGTGCAGTTTATACATACCTTTCATCTTCATCTGAATCATCTTTCACAGCTACAAATGCCATCTCGATGTCTTCATCAGGTTCGGTGTCAGTATCTTCATCTTTGCAAGCAGCGAGGTAGCAAGCCTTCTTGCCTTTATCCTTGTAGTATCGAGTATCTCTTCTTTCTAATTGTCAGTAACATCTGTAATCTTTGTTATCACCTCTATCAGATTTCTTCTCAAAAGATCTATCATTACTTTTGTCATCTTTTTTTCTATTAGGACATCTTGCAGCAAACTATCTAATCTCTCTACAATTAAAGCATACAAGTGGTAACTTGCCTTTGTATTTACCTTTGCCTCTCTGCATTCTCCTTGTCATGAGTGCTTCTATTTCATCTAGATCTTCTTCTTCACTTTCACTTTCACTATCCCTTCTAGATGTGTGTCTCTGACTTGATTTGCTTATTCTCATAGAAGACTTAAATGCAGGTTCTAAGTTTGGTAAGACACTATTATCAAAGTTATTCATGTCAAATGAAATTAGTCTACCAATCAAACTATTAGGAGTATCTGTATTGTTTGCAACTGCTCTTATTTCTTGAATAGGAGAAACTCTAATAGCATATACAGGCAGTAAGGTTCTTAAGATTTTACTTACCACTATCTCCTCTTCAAGTGTACCTCCATCACCTCATATAGCATTGAATACTTATTTTATTCATGTGCAATACTATGTGATGTTTTCTCCTTCTTTCATTCTGAGATCATCAAATTTTCCTCTAAGGCTTTTTGCCTTGGCTCTCAAAACATTTGTATCACCACCATGTACAAGCTTCAATTTGTCCCATATTTTCTTTATAGTTGTGCAATCTTTGACATCTTCAAATTCAGCATCAGAGAGATAGGAAGAAAGCTCTATGACCATGCAGTTGTGCTCATGCTTCACTCTGAATTGATCTACTATTAATGCTCCTATGGGAAACACATATTCAGTATCTAAGTATTGAGTAACATCATTACCAATACCTGATAAGTGGATTCTTATCCTACTTTTCCATGAAGTAAAGTTGTCTTTGTTCAACTTGGGCACATCTTGTCTATTCATCTTGTGATCTTGACTTAGGTCTTGAAACCTTCCTTCTAAGAACACAAGCTCTGATACCAATTGTTAGTAATAACTGAGAGAGGGGGTGAATCAGTGGCTTCAAAAAATTTTCTTTATTCTAACCACCAATAAAATAAACCACAGATTATTATGTCCCTTACAAGATGCATACCATGAAATACTTTGTAATAATTTACTATATGTCGGTTTTCCTTTTCTGACCTTATTCTCCCTGATTACCGATAAGCAGTAAAACTTATTTACCGAAACTCAGTAAATATGTAGAGTATATGAATAAATTTAGAAATGCATATGTGAAATGTAAAATAGTAAATTAATAAAGCATACACACATAACACATTGATTTTAATGTGGAAACCCTGTTAAGGGAAAAAACACTGGGATCGGTACCCCAAATTTTCACTCTTCTAAAGTGAGCCCTGTTAGGAGCCAACCCTATTAAAGGTTACAAACACACTGTTAGGTGTGACCTTGTTAGAGGATTTTATACATAGAGGTTGTCACTTAGTATCGGTAAACTCAGTTTGCTACCATCCTTGAATCAACCTCCTTCTTAGACTGTCAATAGGCTTTAGGAAAATCTAGTGCTACTTTCTTGAATCAACCTTTTTGGCACTCCTTGGGATGTACCTCAATATATAGAAGATTGTTAAGTCCTTCTGTGTTAAGAGACTTGATGCTTCAATGGTTAAACTGAAACACAATGACTTATTTCTAATGCAACTTGAATTGCATATTTTTAGATCTATTTAAGTACATTACCTCTCTGATCAATGTATCAATTCAATTCTTTATGCTCCACACTTTCTGCTCTGTGATGTTGTGCTTCACTGTTTGTTGGTGTCTGCAGAATTCTTTAGCTCTCCCTTAGCTTGATTGATCAAGACTACATGAAGTTATCCTTCATCAGTTTCTCTTCAACATCCTCTTTCTATTCACCACTGTGATTGTGATTAATTGGAAATGAATTAAGCTTGTCTCTTATATAGACATGATATTCACCATTTCTTGTTTCTTGATTCTTGGCATAAAAACCAATCTAGCCAATCTGATTTAAAGCATAACTCCTGATTTATCTCATAGTTATCTTTATGCCAACTCTACAAATCTTCTTTAAATCAATCACTTAACTCTGGTCAAATAAAACAATGAAAACAACCAGTTAAGTCTATCTTTTAGCTCTTGCCAGCTAGATATTTTGTCATTTTCTAAAATCTCTGCTCTATCAGTCAACTCTGTAGTTAGTCATCGGTGACAACTACTAGTTCTGTCAGTGTGACTCTAGTCAGCTTCAGGATCTCTGTTAGTCAGGCATCCTATTATTTTTCTTCATCGGGCAATACTGTCTTCTTCTCATCGGGTATCACTGTGACTTTGGTTCTTTGCCTTTACCAATGGTGTGCACTTCGTCAGTGTTATCTGTCACTTAGTGAATACTTGAATTTTATGCATTGCTAAAAGCATAATATTTGTTCCATTGATTCTCTAAAGTCTTTGGCATTGTATACATTACCGTATAGATGATATCAAGTTGACATCAATGACAATACAAACCATTAACTGATTTAATGTCTTGCATTATCTTCAACTTAACATTATCAAACATTCAATCAGTTACATGTCATCATATTGAGGTAGATGTAATACATAAATTTGCACCTTTATTGGAAAGGGGAGATATTTCTATTACTATCAACAATCCAAATATTTTCATAGAACTGGATGAGGTGATGATGCCTAGTTTAATTGACGTAGACATAGGCGTCTTAATAGGAAAAGAGGAGTACCAAATGATATTAGACAACTTTGATAGAATAAGAGAGAGAGAGAGAGAGAGAGAGAGAGAGAGCGCTCAAATGTTAGGTCACTAGAGTTAGGTTTGCATAACACTAACAATGACACTAATAATGACGATCCAACTCTTAATGATCAAAACACTTTAGCAGCTAACTTAATAGAACTTGTCTTGTCAGTTAATATTTTTGACACTAACGTGATGTTGTCCTTAGAATCCTCTGAATCACTATCCTTGGTAAAACTTGAACTGGTTAATTGGATAGAGTCATAACATACTCCTATAATGAGATTTCCCAATGACTACACTTTAGCCTGCTATATGAATGCTTGTGAATCCTATCCCTCTTCCACCACTACAAGGATCATGAAAATGACAAAAGAGGATATCAAGTTTCATAGTAAAAAATTGAAAAGTAAAAAGAAGAAAATAAGTGATGGTGAAAACCACGTTATGACAGTATCATATTCTAAAAAATTTAAAATAAAAGATGTATCTGATGGTGAAAACCTCTTAGAGGTGCCAAAACATGAGATTATTGATATCCTCCCTAAGAACTTTCAAGAAAGATCTACAGTCCTCATAGAACCAACACAAACAGTTAATCTGGGAACAACAGAAGTTCCTCAAATTTTCCATCTTGTAAAATCTCTATCAAAGGAAGAAAAGGAACAATTAAATGAGTTCCTTAAAGATAAAAAGATCAACTTTTCATGGTCTTATACTGATATGTCTGGATTAGATCCTGAATTAATAATGCATCACTTATTTATAGCTCCTAGAATTAAACCTGTCAAGCAAAAATTAAGAAAGATGCACCCACATGTAGCATATTGGTACAAGAAGAGCTAGAAAATGCTTAAATGATGGATTCATAAGGGTCATTGCTTATGAAGGATGGATTTATATTGTAGTCCCAGTTTCTAAAGCAGAAAAGTCTATTAGAATTTGCACAACCTTCAGGGATTTAAGAAAAGCTTGTCCTAGAGATGATTTCCCACTGCCAAACATGGACATGATCATAGACCTCATGACTAGATATTAAATCTATTCACTTATGGATGGATTTTCTTGCTACAACCAAATAAAGATGACCCCTAAAGACCAAGAAAAGATAGCATTTACATGTGCATGGGGAACGTTTTGCTGGAATGTAATTCCCTTTGGGCTAAAGAATGTCGGAGCCACATATCAATAAGCTATGTGGACAATCTTCCATAACATGATACATAATAACATGGAGGACTATGTGGATGATACCTTATCCAATTCAAAGATAAGAAAAACTAACATTGAAGACTCTAGAAAGATACTAGATAGAATGGAACAATTTTAACTAAGGCTCAATCCAAACAAATGTGTATTTGGAGTTCAATTAGGAAAGCTCCTAGGATTCATTGTATCAGCCAAAGGAATTGAGGTACACTGAGAAAAAGTGAAATAAATCATGGATATTCCACCTCCTAGTAATATAAGTCAAATGAGGGCTCTCCAAGGAAGACTCCAGTAAATCAGAAGATTCATGTCTCAACTAGCGGATAGAGAACAACCTTTCATGAAATTATTACATAAAGGAGTGACTTTCAAATGGGATGAACATTGTGAAAAAAAATTCAAATAATTAAAATATTATTTGGCTAATCCTACTATTTTAATGGTTCCTATTCATGGAAAACCATTGTTACTCTATATTTCAACTACAACTACATCACTAGGAGTATTTATAGCACAAGAGGATGGTACCAAGAAGGAAAATGAAATTTATTATATCAGTAGGACATTGGTATCTTATGAACTCAACTACAATATAATTGAAAAGGCTTGTCTAGAATTTTTTTTGCTTCTCAAAAACTAAGACACTGCATGCTCTCGCATATAGTGAAACTCGTCGCAAAGATTGATCCTCTCAAGACCTCTTGAGTAGGATAGCATTAACAAGAAGGCTACAAAATGGGTTCTAATACTCAATGAATTTGATATAGACTATGTAGACAGAAAGGCTATTAAAGGACAAGTTCTATCCAATCAACTAGCTAATTCACCATTGTAGGATACAAAACCATTGATAATAGAGTTTTCAGATGAGACAATCATGCACTTAATAGAATATCTATGGAAAATTTACTTTGATGGTTCTTTCACATAGCAAGGATCTGGATTAGGGGTATTGTTTATCAATTCTCAAGCTTAAAAGATACCTAAGGCATGCAAAATGATGTTTCTATGCACCAACAATATCTCAGAATATGAAGTATTGGTAAACGGTCTAAAGCTAACCATTGAAAGGAAAATTATAGAGTTACGTGTATATGGTGATTCTCAACTCATAAATAATCAAGTAAATGGAGATTACCAAACAAAAGATGAGAAGATGATTCCCTATAATTAGATGATAGAGAATTTTAAGAAGTGCTTTGTGTTTATCACATTTCAACAAATTCCAAGAAAAGAAAATCGAGTGATTGACACAATGGAAACACTAGAATCCATGTTACAACTGGAGGAACATCAATTCTACTATGAATTATTGGTGGAAGAAATATCCTTTCCTTCATATGATACACCTGACTCCCAAGTTATTTGTGCCCTAAACATCCAAAACTAATCTAGATATACCAATATAACTATGTATCTTACAGATAAAACCTTACCTAATGGTCTGTCTAGAAATGACAACATTGTGTTATTTTCTCATCACTAGTAACTTATATAGATGATTTCTTGATGGAATGTTACTTAGATTTTTATAACAAGAAGATTCTGATCACGCATTCAAACAAGTCCATGAAGGTGTATGTGGATCTCACTAGAACAGTTTTTCATTAGCTAAGAAACTTCTAAGGGCCAGGTACTATTGGCCTACAATGGATAAGGATGAAGTTCAGGATGCCAAAACATGTCAAAAATGTCAAACACATGGAAATATTATCCATGTGTGCTCCACCCAGGGGGCTCATACCATTTATCATGCATCGGTCATTCCAGCAATGGGCCTTTGATCTTGTTGGACAAATCTATCCCAATTTTTCAAGTGGACACAAATACTACCGAGTATTTCATAAAGTGGGTCAAAGAAGTGATACTAATCAAAGCCATTAGAAAAAATTAGGTACGTTCATCTTGAACTATGTCATCTATAAGTACAGGATACCCTTGTCTATTATAACAGACAATGGGGGGCAGTTCAAGAACAAAGATATTGAGGGCCTTTGTACATAGTTTCATATTACTCAGTATTGTTCTTCTATCTATAATGCTCAACTTTATAGACAAGAGGAAGCTTAAAAAAAAAACATTCTAAAAATCCCACACATAAAAGTGAGAAAATATGGCAGAGACTGGCATTTACAATTAAATCCAGAACTATGGGCTTACAAAATAAGCATCAAAACACCAACAAGAGACACACCATTTTCTCTTATGTATGGCGTAGAGGTATTATTACCAATTGAAGTGGAAATACCTTCTTTATGAGTATCTGTCAAAGGTCTTGTCATAGACGAGCAATGTTGCATAGATAGGGTTCAAGAACTAGAGATGCTAGATGAGCGCAGACAACAAGTATTCGATCACCTAAAATTCTATCAAAAAGGTATGTCAAAGGGGTACAAAAATAAATTAAAGCCATGAAATTTTCAAGTGGGGGATCTCATTCTAAGAGAGAATCCTAAGAATCAACTAAACAGAGAACAAAAAGTCAAGTTTGAACCCAAGTGGATGGGGTCGTATGTTATCAAAATAGTTTTTGGGATAGGAGCTTATCATTTAACTACACCTGAAGGAGATGTTCTTCTTGATCCTATCAATACTCTATACTTGAAGTAGTTTTATGCTTTACATATAGCCGAAGGGATTGTACAAAAAAATTGATCCTAAGAAAATACCAAAAATAGTGAAAATTTGATCCTGAAGAAAGCCAAAAATAGTGGAAAAGAGAAAAATAAAAAACAGTGGAAAAAGTCCTAAAAAAGAAAAAAAGAAAAAGAAAAAAAGAAGATATTCTTGGTGGAAACCTGGCAAACAGGAACCTTGATAATACAAAAAAAAATTCAAAGACAAAAAAAATTTGAAAAAAAGAAAAAGTGCCTTGGTGAAAACCTGGCAAATAGGCGTCTTGTTAGAAAAAGTAGAAATTTTTTAATTGGTGAAAACCTGGAAAACAAGTGTCACTTTTAATTAGTGCTCCATCTATGAATGCGCCCCTTGCACAAATCCTTCACGGTCAGGTCTTTGATATCAGTTGAACCTGAACTCTTCAAGAATATATGTACTTTCCTTTCCTGGATTTTTCTTATATTTACATCGTAGGAATAGACATACTATACTAGGGGCATATCTGCTATTCTTGGTTCTGCCAGTCAAATATTGTTGGTTTCTAGTCATCCTAGGTCTTGGCCTAGGGAATTTTTCCAGTACAAACAATATTTCTTCAATACTTGAAATAAAACAATTTTCTCACTGTCACAAACCAAGGTGTTTCTTAAACACCACCTACCTGTAATGGACATCATACTAAGTGTTTCTCAACACTTTAATCCTACTAGTGTTTCTCAACACTTGAATCAAACAATGTTTCTCAACACTCCATTGAATTGCAACTATTGATATTGTTTATCTCACTCACTCAGGCATGGATATACATTGCTAAAATCCAAGTTGCAATTGATGATTTATCTACTGTGATTGAATAAGGAATCAAAGGTGTTTCTAAACACCACATAAACACATATAGGCTTATCTTGATTTGATTATGACTCTTTTTATGTTCTGATGATGTTTGAAACTAGGGGCATATTAATGGTTATGAACTTTCTTTGTCTGATTATAAATTATTGTTTGTTATGTCTTCTGAGTTACTTCATGACGTCTATTAAATAAAAAAAGATTTACAAGGATAGGGAGCATAATGTTTTCTTTGGTTTTCTGCATGTGGTGATTGCTTCAATGGTCCTAAACAATTCACCTATTCTAGATTTTTATGATAAGAGCTTCCAACATGAGTGGATAGCGGCAAATATCTGGATCCTTTTTGTGTGTAAGCTACGATGAAGTTGAATCAATTTCCTTATCTATTTATAATCAACTTATAAGTATGATGTACAAAACCTTATGTACCCAAGGATATAAACATTCAAGTTCATTACTAGTTACATATCTTATATGGCACACAAACAGAAGATAATTATTAAAATCAAAAGGAGATAACTGACAAGTCATCCTGTCCTCTATTCCTTGATGTTCAGGTTTATTTTTGACATTGCATCCAATTAAGCTAGTATTCATACATTCATGATACTTCCATGCTATTAGTGATAGTTGTATTGACTGATGATGTCTATTACATAAATGCCCTATGATGGTAAAATGCTTGTGTGAAAATATCAGTGAAAGTCCTAGAGGTTTGTATTTAGTTGCATTTAAGTTTGCATGATTCATTTGGCAACATAAGTAATTAAGCTTAAAATGATTTCCTGGTTCATTCAAATCTAGGTTGACTAATTAATCTATTGACTGATATATCCATGTCATTACATATCCATTACATTCATTTTGCATTCATAATTTGGAAAAGAAAAAAATGCAAAAACATAAATCATTCAAGTATTGCATTTCTACATCCTAAGTGCATCTATACATATATTTTCACAAAGAAAATCTCAAAAACATACATCTGCATATTCACATAGAATCATTTAACACACACACACACACACACACACACACACACATATATATATATCATTGAAAACCAAAGAGAATAAATAATGTCATCACATGAATCTAATCTAAATCATCACAAAGACCAAGTACATCATCAAGTACATCATCAATCTAATCATCTACCACATACAACATCTATGAAAAATGGAAACAATGCACATATCAGAATCAGAAGATGGCATCTCATATTTGTCAATGGATATCAGATCAAAAATGGGGGAATGTATAAACAGTATCAAGAGATCATAACCAAAATATACACATGTATCAAGTATGAGGGATACAATAAAGGATCACCATAGGATCGATATAAAAAAATATCAGGAATCAATAGTATCATGTCTGACTCCCACCCTCAGTCTAATCAAGAGGGGGAGGAGGTGGTGATTTTCCTCATGGAGGAGGTGGCAGTTGTAATCACCTAAAAATGGTCACATAAACCCTAGACCCCCAATCTCAGCAATTAATCAAGAAACCCTAATCTTGATTATTCTAAGTCCTAAATCAAATAGGTAATTCATCAAATCAAACTGATCTGACCTAAACCCTAGGTCCTAATCTATCATCTTACTTGATTAATTAATTAATTCCTAAAATCATAATACATTGGCAAATAGACCTTATGTTAATTATTTAATTGATATTTTGATATATTAATTAAATAAAAATTACAAAATTGTCAATTAAATCAAAAAGGAATTAAAATAATTATAAAATCATAAATGTGCATTAAAAAACAATTTAATTATTAAAAATGCATATGACATCATCAAATTCAGTTGACTAATTATCAAAATGGAAACAATCCAGTTCCACTCAGTTAACTGATTCTCATATGTTTATCATTTTGGAAACATTTCAGTTAACTGTAAACTGATTTTGGAAGTTTCCAAAATAACTGATTAGTCAGTTCAATCAATTGACTCTCTCGACCAATCAAATCACTTGCACATGGATTGTGCTTCTTCAATCAAATCTGAGCCACTCTTTTTGTTCGATCTTGACCGTCGATTCGAGAGAGATTTCTACAAAAGAGAAACTCTTTTCCTTCACAAAGGATCCTAACTTTTTATCTAATGTTATTATGCTGCATTTTTATCTTAGCTTTCTTGCATGTTTTAGCTTTCATTTATGTAACATTTTTGTTTACTATTATTCAAGCATGCAAACATAAACTTAGAGCACACTTTGATTTGGTGTTGTTAAAATGAATATCTCACATTTCATTTAGTGCTTCTAAAAATGAATCTTAATTAGCTTTGGATGAACAACAATCTACATTTGTATTTTGCATGTAGTTAATTAATCATTTAGCTCAATCATCTAGATTAAATCCTTCGTTTAGGTCTTTGGTGTAGTCACTAAGCCTGCAGTGATCTGAGAGCAAGCTCATACTCCTGCCTACTAGGAGGCAAAAGGTCGATTCATTCAGACATGCAGGATGAATTAATCTATATTCATTTCTGTATGTGATTGAAGAGCAATGACCATGTTGAAGTGTATAGCTAAATTAGAGGCCCACATTTAGCTAGCACATTTTTGGTGCCCACCGTGGGGCTGAAAATCAATTTCAGGCCTCATTATTAAATTCTATTTTTAATTCAATTTTCTGTTCATTTTGACCAAAATTTGGGTCCACCATTATGTTTGGAACGTCGTTTCGGTTAAAAAAAACTATAAACACGCCTACCTTTGGACAAAATTGAATCTGATGCAAAAAAAAGTTTTGCAAATAGAGGTCGTATGGCCTTCTACACACAAATCGAGGCGGTGGTGAATCTTTACACGTAGACCGAGACAAAAAAAATTTTGCAATTATTTTGATTTTTTTTAGTCTGTATTCTTTTGCAAAAATCATTGGTATCTATATTTTGGGATCATTTATCTCATTATCTGAGTTCTTAGATCAGATATCCGTATTGAAGTCTAGCATCGAATATCCAATGCCCATTGCCAACACTTCATTATAGTCTACGCATATTTGCATATTTAAATTGGCTAAACACCCAAGACATAGCCCATGTGGGACTAACCCACCCTCTACCCCCCGCACATGTTGCTTCCACAAACTCCTCACTTCACGTGCAACTCCACTACTTCCTCCCATTCCCGCTATCTCCTAACCCTTCTACCCTTCTCTCCACCCACATGTCTTCTCTACTCACCACAGTCTGCCAACATCCCAAAATCTCCCACCAATAGTATTCCTCCTTCCCACAGCACGTTCACCTCCCTACCCGCAGTCTACACCTCCACGTGCTGCCCTTTGCTCTTCACTCCACTCCCAATACGCCACTCCTCTCCACCACCGTGCCACCTCTGCTCCCTCTCCCATGCACTATACACCCAACACCCACCTTCACTACTTCCTCCATCCTCTACATAGCCCCAACACACTACCTACCCACAACTCCATCGATGTCTCCATCACCCTCCATCGTAGTCTCCAAACCCTTGTCGTCTGCTTCCCCACTCCATTTGCATTTACCCCATGCTAGTTTGCTCACCTCTGCATCAAAAATAGAAATACCTCAAGAATCATAAGGAATATGGTTTATTGAAAAACCTGGAATGCATCATTAATTTCAGTTGAGATTGCTTTCTCCAAACTTGGACTGACCATGCGTGCCACATTAGGAAGCTAAACTCCTTTTTCAAAACACACTCAAATATAGTAGGAAGGTCTTGATTGATTGCATTTGATAGTGATGTCATTTGTTGCACATGCTCACAATCCGCTTTCTCATGCTTTGCATTCCTATCCTGAAATCTTGCCATCATAGCATCTGTATGAGTTGTGGCTTCTTTGTTTGAGTTTTTTGTGGCTTATTTGTTTGAGTTTTCTCGTCCAAACAAGTAGATGACTGTCATTTTGCACTATTATTGGCATTTTTGTGACAGCCTTTTGGCTGTCAAATTTAACCTCCCGACTTGCTGACATCAGTAGAGGTTTGAATTTTCTCATCCTTCACTAGCGAGCTTTTCCAATTTGCACTCTGACTTTAAAATCTCATATCTTGCTTATTTTAACTTCAAATTAGGTGCAATTTTTTTTGATTTTGGGTAGAATTTCCTAAATATTTCTAGGTTGGAGTTAGTTTTTGGTTTGGGAATCTTAGAGGCATCCTAAATTGCAGATTTTCATGATTGTTCCTGTCTAATCCTTGTTTTTGCAGCTTTCGGGGCCTCGTATGGGTTCATACAATCATATTTTTCAGTGTAATTTTTTTTTAAACCGCATGATTTTCTATGTACTTTTTGAATATGTGATCTGTTTTCTAATTTTCTGATTTTGATAATGTGGACTAATCTTTGGCTTTGATGTTCATGTGATTATCTTTTGCATACAGCCTAACAATGGTTTGCAGAATGTTACCCAAGAAGACTAAAACTCAAACTTCTCATGAATTGGTTTTGCACGTTGCCTTTGATTGAGAGAACGCAAAACATTGTGCTTGCATCTTGTTTTTGATTTCTTAAAATAGGAACCCACATGCAAGACTTATTAAAATGAACATTTGTTTGTTGTTTTAGGAATGACAATGATGTCAGAAAACTATTCTCTCGCCCTTTTGGGATGATCAAAAATCCAAAAACATTATTGTCATTTTCTCATTCTGCTTGAAGTGTCTTTTAGTTTTGTAAATCCTAAGAATTGCATGGACATATCCTCTCCCCTCGCCTTTGTGGATCTTGGGTGAAAGAGAAATCCATACAAATCCTTTAGCGTGGCTACCTCCCAAGTGCTTTAACAAAGCCAGTGAGAGTGGATTGCCCAACTGGTAACAGGATAAAGCCAAGCCCTTCCGAACCGGTATACAAAAAATGCCATTGTGATTAGTCTCACAATGGACAGGTGTGAATTCATTGTAGCAACCAAAATCTCCTCTAGTACCCTAGTGGTGCGTTAAAGTCCCTACATTGTTAAGGTGAAAGCCTTTCTTTGAAAGGATTGGGAGAGCCCCCTTAATTGGGAATATGACTTGATCACAACCACCTGAACGGATGTCCTTGCTACAAACTTTATTCTAGTATCCAAAATCCCTCTATCTATTGGCGTGGAAGGTTAGAGACTGACTAAGACATCCCACACTTTCACGACTCTTATTAGAGACAATGGTCCCTTGGGAAGTGATTATCATTGGGATTCAAAGCTTGGTGTGCTTGAGAAGTGAGTGCACATGTAAGGAGGAGCCCGTGCCTCCAAGCTTCTAAGTTGTCCACTATGAGTAGATGTGGCTGCACTTTGGTTCAAGTGGGAACTCAACAGCTATTACCCTGCCTATCCTAGGATTGTGGTGTGTTTGTTATTTTCTTTTTACAACAAACAATCTTCTTGATGTGTCTTGTGTGAGTGTTCCCCTGAAACAAAAACAACAACAACAACAACGATCTTGTCAAAACTCTGTCAAAATTCTATCAAATTGGTTTCAAAAACTTGTCAAAACTTTGTCTTCCATCAGTCTATGCTACTACATTCAGTCTATTCTAAAATTTCCACTATCATAACACTTCCATTAGTTCACATTGCAACTACAATATGTTGTTAGTCCAACCTATCACTGTCTTGAAATCTGATGTCATTACGCTTGTCCAATTGACCGAGTCCTTGTTCAATCTTATCATCTTTGTCTGTGCTATCCTTATTCTGGGTTGTGAGAATAGGTTCATTAACCTTGACTCAAGATTAGATTATTTTCTATCTCCATCCTCAGTTGGACATTTATCTCTTGATCTCTTTGGTCTTGGAATTAGACAACACTTTAGATTTCACCACGGTTTCAGTCAGACTAATCAACTTATCTTATGCTTGTGTGAACTAGAAGTCATTTTAGAGATTTTCACGAAGAAGACAATAAAGGATTCCCATTCAAAGACAACTCCTTGTTTGGAGAGAACCCTCTCTTTGAGGGAGATTCTCAAATTCCTCCTAGATCACAATCCCCAGAGGACAAGTTACCTAGTCCCAAGCTGTCAAAAGAAAGACAAGGTAGAGGCAGGTCTCGACGGAGAGACCACTCTAATGGTACCAACCATCGCAATAGTCAACATTCCTTGAGTCCATCATACCCTAGTGAGGAATAGATTGATGAATTTCTCTAGGATAAGAGGTTTGTAAAACTCATGAAAACAATCCTAAATCAGGATAAGGAACAATATTTCGTAGATCTAGCAGAGTAAGGTGCTCAAGTTCTGCCTCACTTCAAAGCTGAGGATATCATTACTAGAGAAGAAGAGACACCTATGATGCTCATAACTAAACAAATGCAAGCTATGCAAATGGAATTACAAAAACTCTAAAAGGAAAAATAGATGCCCAACACAAGGTTTTCTTTAAACACAATCTGTCCTTTTCCTTTTGACAAAGATTTGTACTTGCCTTCATTCCTGAACGGGGTTGAAATTCCATGATTTGATAAGTACAATGGTCACTCTGATCCACAAGATCACATCTGAGAATTTTGTGCTCTTTGTATAGAATTTATGCATGATGAGACATATCTTATGCATCTCTTTCCTCAGAGTTTGAGTGGCCAAGCTATGGAGTGGTTCTCAAAGTTACCCACTAGTATAAAAACCTTTGATGAGCTGATGAATCTATTCTTGCAACAGTACTCTTACAATATACAACATCTTGTGACAATGATTGATTTATGTAACATGAAGCAAAACATAGGAGAACCCTTTCTGACCTTTCTTCAGCGATGGAGAAAGATGTTTTCTAGATATCCACGACTCATGCCTGAATTTTAAAAGATGGATACTTTCACTAGCATTCTGATTCCATAACTAAACTACCCTCTTCAGATGCAATGTCCACCCTCTTTCGAGAAAATGGTGGAAAATACGATGAAAATAGAAGATGTGCTTGTTAAAAAGGGTGACATTACCCTCTACAAAGAAAATAATTTTGGTTCCAGTTCCAAAGACAAATCTAAATATTGGAACAAAAAAAAGCATGTGGTAAATGATGGAGTAGTTGATTACTCTGCTCCCCAGTCAAAACCAACAATCTTCAATCTGACAAGTGGTTCCAAGGCCCTAAAAACTGCTAAAAGTACCACCAAATCATCATATTCCAAAGGAACCGGCGGTTTGTTGAAAGACAAACCATGGATTAAATGTAAATGAGACTTTGACTCCTTAGGTGAGTCTTATGAATCTGCACTTAAAACTCTACTGGCAAACAAGCTGCTCACATTTCCAGATAACTCCAAACCATATGATCTTGAAATCAAACCTAAATGGTGGAGAGACAATGATTTCTGTCAATTCCATAGAAATAAAGGACACACGAAAAAAAATTGCATGAGACTCAAACATGAGATCAAAGATCTCATTGATAATGAAATAATCACGGTCGATAATCACAACAAGAATGCTGATCATAAGGCATTCAAAGATCCTTTCCTGGACCATCACAAAGGAGAAACTTCTAAGAAAGGTGATCAAATAAATTAAACTTATTCTAATGATGAATACAACATCATCAACATGCTTGAGCTGTCTCATTCTGAATATTGCAATGTCATCATCATCAAGTAGAAAGAGAAAGAGTCTAGATCAGCCAACGTAGTGACTCAAGCACAAGAAAAGGTCACCCTGGGGGGTTCTAGATCTTCCAACCCTTCACCATCTTCCAATAAACCATTGTTATCCAAATCCTAGGTACCTCTTAGCAAACAAACCACTGTGGGTATCCCCAAAGTCCCACAGTCCAAACAACTGAATTGGTCCAATACTGTGGACTATAGTGTTGTCGAGCAATTGCAGAGAACCTCTGCCCAAATTTCAATCTTTGAATTGCTCAAACTCTCTCCATCTCACAGAGAGGTCTTGGATAAAGCACTATCAACTACCAATGTCCCTAAGGACTTGGATCTGGATCAGTTTCAATCCATGGTGGGTCACTTGACCTCACCACATTACCTATTATTCTCATAAGAAGATGACAAATCTTTAAGTCATCAACACAATCTCCCCTTGCATGTCAAAGTCTTCACCCATAAACACCATGTCAGATGGGTCTTGATAGATGGAGGTACAAGGTTGAATATCTGCACATATAGGTTAATTGAGAAACTAGGATTTTTCAGAGAATGTCATTGATCCTAAAAATAAAATCGCTATCAAGGCGTATGATGAACAAGAAAGAACTTCTAAAGGTCTCATAACTTTACCAATCCGCATAGGTCCTGTTGAGAGGGATGTTACCTTCCAAGTTTTGGATCTCCCACTGGCCTACAAAATTCTATAGGGAAGACCCTGGATCCATGAGATGCAGGAACTGCCATCAATGTTCCATCAATGCATCAAATTCCCATTGAATGGTGTAGAAGTCACTATTCCTACAGACACTAGTTATGCGTGTAATGCATTAAGACAAGTAGTGGATACCCTTGTCCCATATAATAGTGAGGTATCCAACTCTGAATCAGCTACAAATTTACTGAAGGAAATGGAAACGAAACTCAAGATAAAGGACACAGGTATGGGTGGATACATAGTAGAACCCGTACTGTCACTCACATCTCTTCCTAGATCACCTAGGTCTTATGGAAAACCATCAAAAGAGATGAAACCAAAAAAATCCCAAGAAATCTATGATGAGACCTTTGTTAAAGCCAACACACCATTAGAAGATGAATAGGAGGAAAGAGTCATTCTAGCTTGGTTATATAAAGAACCTACAAATACTGAAGTTGAACAACGTGTAATACCCCCAGAAAAATTTGGTGTGGGGTATAAGGTGGCTTGTAAAATGGGTTATTCAGGTAAAGGACCCATTGGACCTAATTAAAATGGTCTTAAAGAACCTATCTCTGGTGACTACAAATGACCTAGAGACACAAGCAGTCTAGGGTTCTTATTCAATAAAGAACAAAGAGCGAAGAATCACTTAGATAAAGGAAAGGGACATCAGGTACTGGAAGAACAGAACACAACAATAGAAAGCACTGATACACCCATTGGCAACTGGGATGATTCAGATGATTATAATGCAGAGGATGTGTATCCTTTTCCCATTCCTCCCAATATTTTGGCTCTTCTATTTGATGAAGGTACACCCCAGGTCAACACTACTAAAGAGTGTATTCTAGAGGAATCACCAATGACTTCTGATTAGTCAGAAACTACTAAATCTAAACAAGATCTAGATACAAAAGAAAGAATCCTAACCATAGCAGAGTTTTTAGGTAGAACTCATCCAAACTGGGGGCAAAGAGTGGATTTCAATCTTTTCCTTGATATGAAACCTAATGATGAAACAAACTCCCATGAATGCGAGTTTGACAGTCTTTCAGAAGACACTTTAGACATAGAGATGGATACCATGCATGAAGTAGGTGAAGGCTTAGAGGTTAGATCGAATGAATTAGGACCTCCTATTTCTAACATGGGCTTCGATGATGTCATTAGGGCTCTTTCTGATTTGAACACATCTATACGAGGTTCAGGTCTAGGACTCTACTTAACAGTTGACGTCTACGATGAACATATCATGAATGCCCTCAAACCCATTGAACCTTTGCTACTAATGCATCCTAAACTCATTGATTGGTCCTTACAAGGACAACTTGCAGAAATGCCTACATTTCCCAATGACTATGCTTTAGCCTGCTATCTTAACACCGCTAAACCTATCACTTCTTCCACTAGTGAACCTAGTGTGAGCATGACTGAAGCGGACATCAAATATCTCAGTTATAAAATAAAAATGAGAAAAAGAAAAGGGTCTGAAGGCGAAAACCACATTGTGGCGGTTTCAGAATCCAAAACAGTAAAAAGAAAAGATGCATCCAAGGGCAAAAACCTCTTTGAGGCGCCTAAGGATGAGATGCTTGATGTCTTTCCTAGTCATTTATAGGAATGATCATCAATTCTTATAGATCCAACTCAACCAGTGAATATTGGTATAGAGGAACATCCACACATCATTCACGTAGCTAAATATTTGTTTGCAGAAGAGCTCAAGGAATTCACAGAAATCTTTAAAGAAAAGAAGATAAAATTTGCATGGACATACTTAGATATGCCTGGTTTAGATCCAAATCTTATCATGCATCATCTCTTAATAGCTCCTGGAGTAAAACCAGTAAAACAAAAACTCAGAAAAATGCACCCTCATGTTGCATTACTTATCAAGGCCGACCTGGAAAAGTTACTCAAAGTTGGATTCATCTGAGCTATTGAATATGAAAAATGGATATCCAACATCGTACCAGTATCAAAGCCAAACAAATCTATCAGAGTCTGCACTTATTTTAGGGATCTCAACAAAGCATGTCCAAAGGATGACTTTCCTTTACCTAACATTGACATGATTGTGGACATGACTGCTGGGTATGAAATGTATTCTCTCATGGATGGTTTCTTGGGGTACAACCAAATCAAGATTTCCCTAGAGGATCAAGAGAAGATGACTTTCACATGTGCCTAGGGAACATTCTGCTGGAATGTCATGCCTTTCAGTTTGAAAAATGCAAGAGCTACCTATCAGAGGGAAGTAACAACTATCTTCCACGATATGATGCACAAAACCATGGAAGACTATGTGGATGATGCCCTTGCTAAATCAAAGAAACAATCTCTGCACCTACAAGATTTAGGCCCAATCATGGATAGAATGGAAAATTTTAAAGTACGGTTGAATACTAAGAAATATGCATTTGGTGTTACCTCTAGCAAGCTGTTGGGTTACATTATCTCAGCTAAAGGCATAGAAGTCAATCCTAAAAAGGTACAAATGATACTGGAAATGTCACCTCCTAAGAACATAAGTCAAATGACAACACTCCAAGGGATAATCTAGTCTATCAGAAGGTTCATCTCAGAATTGGCTAATAGAGCACAACCATTTACCAAGACTCTAAATAACGGCATTACTTATCAATGGAGTGAAGAATGTGACAAGAGTTTCACTCATGCCACCTCAACAAGGCAAACCATTGATTCTGTACATTTCAACTACCTCAACATCACTGGGGGCACTACTAGCACAAGAAGATGAAGACAAGAAAGAACATGCTATATACTATATCAGTAGAACATTGGCATCCTATGAGATGAATTACTGTATGATTGAGAAAGCATGCCTAGTAGTAGTCTTTGCATCTTAGAAATTGTGTCACTACATGTTGGCTCACTCAGTCAAACTAGTGGCTAAAATTGAGCCTTTGAAGTATCTCCTAAGTAAAGATACCCTCACTGGAAGATTGGCTAAATGGGTTATGCTTCGTAGTGAATTTTACATAGAATATATTGAGCATAAAGCAATCAAAGGGCAAGCAATTGTGGATCAACTGGCTGATGCTCCACTACACGACAATGAACCAATCAATGTTGAGTTCCCAGATGGATCTATTTTTCACATCACTCACAGATCCTAGAAAATGTTCTTCGATGGATCATTCACGCAACAAGGTTCAGGTGCAGCGATTTTGTTTCTGACTCCTCAAAACTATTCTATTCCAAAGGCATACAAGCTCATGTTTCCTTGTACAAACAACATAGAAAAATATGAAGCACTGGTAAATGGAATCAAACTAGCTCTTGAATGGAATGTTTTTGAGTTACATGTCCATGGTGACTCTCAACTTGTAATCAACCAAATCAATGATGTATACCAAACTAAGGATGAAAAGCTCATGCCTTATAAATGAATGGTTGATGACTTTAAGAAATATTTCACTTACATCACATTTCAACAAGTCCCAAGGGTACATAGTAGAGTAGCTGATGCCATGGCTACACTTGCTTCCTCACAACAACAAGAGGATGACTTCCATTATGAGTTCCTAGTGGAAGAAATCCATTTCCCTTCCTACAACTCTCCTGACTTCCAAATGGTTTGTTCAGTCATTGAATAGGAATCCTCCTATTATCACCATGTTTACTCTTACTTGTGCCATCAAATCATTCCTGATGGACTCACCAGAAATGAAAAATGACACCTCATCTCCAATGCCTCACAGCATGTTCTTGTGGCCAACAATTTGTATAGGTGAGGATTAAATGGTACTTTTCTTAGGTGTCTAGAAAAAGAAGAGTCTAAACATGCGTTTTCTGAAGTGCACGAAGGAATTTGTGGTTCTCATTCTAACAGTCTGACTCTAGCCTGAAAACTACTTAGAGAAGGGTATTATTGGCCATATATGGAGAAAGAAGCTATCATTTTTGCAAAAACTTGTAAGAAATATCAGCTGCATGGCAATCTTATACATGCTCCAGCAAGGGATCTCATTCCTTTTGTAACACACTGGCCCTTTCAACAATGGGAATTTGATCTAATCGGGCAGATTTACCCCTCATCTTCTAATGGACACAAGTTCATTATCACAGTTACTGAGTATTTTACCAAGTGGGTTGAGGTGGTCCCACTCATTAAAGCGACTGGACAGCAGGTCTCACTGTTCATTCTAAACTACATCATTTGTTGCTATGGTATACCTTCCTCCATCATCAATGACAATGGAGGTCAATTTAAGAACAACATCATGGATAAGTTGTGTGAAAATTTCAAAATCACACAACACTGTTCTTCAATCTATTACCCACAAGGTAATGGGCAGGCTGAGGCCTCAAATAAAAATTTATTGAAAATCATACATCGTATAGTTAACATGTCTAGAAGGGATTGGCACCTACAGATCAATCCTACATTATGGGCTTACAAAAAGAGCATCAGAACACCTACAGGGGAAACCCCATTTGCACTGGTATATGGGGCAGAAGTAGTCTTACTCCTAGAGGTAGAAATCTCATCTCTTAGGGTTTCTTTGCACAGACTTGTACTAGATGAAGAGTACCAAGTTTTGAAACTCCAAGAACTAGAGCTACTGGACAAATGTTAGAAAGTGGCTTTTGATCACCTCAGAGCTTATTAGAAAAGAATTCCAATAGGATACAACAAGAAAGTCAGACCTAGAGAACTTCAGTTGGGAGAACTTGTGTTGAGAGAAAATCCCCGCAATCAGTCACATAGAGAACAGAAGGGGAAGTTTGAACCCAACTAGCTGGGTCCTTATATCATTACTGTAGCATTCAGCTCTGGTGCCTATTGACTCTCCACACCTAAAGGAGATCCACTTCAAGAGCCCATCAACACTCTCCATTTGAAGAAGTTCTACACCTAAGGCATTCTCGGTGATCAACACCATGTACGTAGTAATGTCCTGAAAAAATGAAAAAAATTGGAAAAAGTCCTTAAAAAATGATCATCTTGGTGAAAACCTAGCAATGGGCACCTTGATGCATCAATCAAAAAAATCAAAAAATGGAAAAATACAAAAAAATTGAAAAAGAAGAAAAAGTGCCTTGGTGAAAACCTGGTAAATAGGTGCCACGGTAGCAAAAATAGAATCTCTGCCAAGAAGGTGAAAACCTAGTAAATAGGCACCTCTTGTACTTCATGCTCCATCTATCAATGCTCAATATTGGCAAGCTTTTGCTTCAGTTTTTACATATCTTTCAGTCACTTTTGTGACACTCTGGTTCTTCTGAGAACCCTCCTAGCTTGAAACCAATCCAGAATCATAACCTGGGGGCAATCAAATCAGATTTGTCCTCATAATATGAGTCAAGTCAGTTATTGTCATTTGTTACTTGGGGCATGGGTACCCAATTTGATCACATCTTTGGATTACACTAGAGTCAGTAATCTTGTCATTTTTGAAGGACAACTCACTACTAACACAAATAGGTGTTTCTCAACACCATAATCAACAGTGTTTCTTAACACTATCTTTGGACACATTTGTGTTTCTTAACACACATTGGATATCACAAATGTAAATGATAGATTGATAGCAATCAAATACAAAGCACTCACAAGAACAACGGTGTTTCTCAACACCTCATTCATATACACATTCGAAAACATTAAAACTGGCTGAATTATGCTGAACTTCTATTTTTATAATGTCTATTTTCATTGATTTTGTTAATCTTTTCTCTGTCTACTACTTGTTGGTGTGGTCCCAATGATCCAACAATGTCAAATAAACTAGGTATATGTGGTAAGAGCTCTTGCATTAAGGTGGAAAAGCCTCAGATCCCTCAATCCTCTTTATTTGTATGTGTATAGTCAAAAAATGGAAGTACTTCCATTTTAGACTTGTTTAGCTTTCTAAGTAAGTGGTTTGGAGTCATGACAAGCACCTTGACTGGGTTCCTGATCTTGACATGGCTTCCCCCCTATCCTGCCTTTCTGTCCACCATTTTCTGACCTGATTTCTGCATTCTGGGATACAGACCTATGTTTCTAGGAATTAGGGACAGGGTCGACCTCCTAGGACAAGGTTGAACTTGACCCTAACCTAGGATAGGGTCAACCTTGGCCTTGACCTAGGACAGGGTCAACCTCGACCCTGTCCTAGGGTCCAAATCTTGAGAACTTTCAATTTTTGGATGTCGGTCTTTGCAAAAGTTGTTTCCCGCTTCTGCGTCAGCTATTTCAGGTTCTGAAGCATCGATTCATAAATTATATTTAATATAGGTCCTCTCCTAGGGGTAAAGGCTTAAATGGTGATTTAATTATCCTATGTAGGCCTCCTTAGAAGATTGTGCCCTAGTTTCATATAAAATGAAGCTTTCTCCTCTCATTTTCTCTAAGCATCATTACACAATTGAGAAGGATTTTCAAGTGCAATTCAAGAAAGCTAAGGAGAAAGATTTCAAGCAAGCATCCATCCATTCTCAAGCATTCAAGCATCC
>MU224402.1:794906-807513 GCA_018584345.1 Thuja plicata
TTCGAATCTGCCACAAGGGCTTCCATATAAGCAAGGTGAATTTATGTGTTTACTTTGTTTATCTCTGCAATTTCAATTATATTATAAGGTTAATTCCAAAACTGGGGTTTGACCAAGGCAAACCCCTTTTCCCCCAACAAATAAAATTTTTTCTTGTAGGTACAGGTTCAAGACTGTAGATCTGAGGCCAGATCTGGATACCCTTTTCAGATTTCTTTTAGACTGTGTGAACAGGGAAACTTTCAGAGCTAAGCAGATCGAGTTGGAAAAAGTGGTATAGGGTCAACCTTTTTCATAAGATGACATTAGAATGGAAAAATATTTCTGGGTTTTGTCCATCTCTGTGTTCTGGTTTGGTATCAACTATCAGCATCTACAGAAATAGTCTACAGATCTCAAAAAATAACAATCTTTGATCTACAATTTTGTAAGGTTGGTACTTCATCTCATCCATTTCAATTCCTAGAACTATCATATACATTCCTTTCTAAAATGGGAATTTAAGATCTTTCCTCTTTGCTCTCATTTCCAAATGATTGATTCATTTGTGCATTGATCCTTTTTGGGTTGATCAATTTGGATCTTTCATTTGTGCATTTGAGGTTGAAAGGAACGTCTTATCTTCCCCACACATCACATAAATATCTACATTTTCAAATGTGACATCCATTTCATATGTTACATTTTAGTAACCTCTATTTTATATGTTACATTTTAGTAACCTCTATTTTATATGTTAAAGTATGCCAAGGTGAGGTCGGTACTATCTCCTTGTTTGTTATTTATCTGTTTGTTTACGCAAGATCACACTCATGGTTATCTTGGCTTTGAATGCCTCGATACTGGTGTACTCTTGCCACATCAACTGGAAACAACGTTCAGGTCATCTCGTCTATTGTGCCTTGATGCTTACATTAGTTTCCCATATCTTATCTAATGAAAGTCATATTCATATTCTTATGGTTGCAGTGGCACCATTAAGGATTATATCAACTTCGATGTTCCAAAAATGCTCAATGATGAAAATTTTCAAAGCTAAAGCTCAGTGACTACACCTTAGGTTGCATTCATGTTAGTCTTGCATCTACATCTACATCTACATTTGCATAGTGTTGAATCAACATAATAACTTTATCTCTATCCAATGTGAAGGATCTGAGATTCTAATCTATCAATCTTCTCATCATCAAGTGGTCATGACACCCCTTGCTAAATCAACTATCTTCATTCTATTTTCAGGATCGCAATCAAAATTTGTAGCTGACCACTTGCACAACCAATAGAAATCTCTCATGCTTTTCTTCTAAGTTAATCCATGTATCTTACTTTTGGTCAATCTTGGTCAAACCAAACCTCTCATAAAATACATCTTTTGTCCTAACCATGTGGGACCTCTTTCTAATCAAATCAGTTTCTTCCTAAATTTTCTAATCCATCAAATTGATTCTCATCACTGGGGCACCTAGCCATATTTTTATTTCACTCCCGAGGGGGTAGGATCAGGACATCAACATTCCAGTGATTACATCGTCAATCAAAACCCCATCGCTTGGGGCATCTCAGCTTCATCGCATCAAATAAAGTTAAGATCACCTTAAATCAAAGGAAACCTAATCAATGGTCTTATACAATGGTGAATACACTCAAAACCAGACAAGATCGGTCTTATATGAGATATTCATTATTGAAACCAAATACATTGATCAAATTGGCTTCATCACTTCATCACTTCGAATAACCAGTTTGGTTTCATCACTTCAAATCAAATTGGTTATTCATTTAAACCAATCAAAAAGGTTTAAGAGTTCCTGACAGATGTTCAGTTTCATCACTTCAAATCAAATTGAGCATTGTGTTTATATCTTTTGATCGATCTTCATCCAATCAAGCTCAAAGTCAATCTTCTTCTTCTTTAAAAGAATGGTTTCATCACTTCAAATCAAACTATTCTTGATCTCATCAATAATAGTTCTTTGAATCAATGCGTTGATCGCACATCAATTCAAAGAGGGGCAAATGTAATCACCTAAAAATGGTCACATAAACCCTAGACCCCCAATGTCAGCAATTAATCAAGAAACCCTAATCTTGATTATTCTAAGTCATAAATCAAATAGGCAATTCATCAAATCAAATTGATCTAACCTAAACCCTAGGTCCTAATCGATCATCTTACTTGATTAATTATTTAATTCCTAAAATCATAATACATTGGAAAATAGACCTTATGTTAATTATTTAGTTGATATTTTGATATATTAATTAAATAAAAATTACAAAATTGTCAATTAAATCAAAAAAGAATTAAATTAATTATAAAATCATAAATGTGCATTCAAAATCAATTTAATTATTAAAAATGCATATGACATCATCAAATTCAATTGACTGATTATGAAAATGGAAACAATCCAGTTCCACTCAGTTAACTAATTCTCATCTGTTTATCATTTTGGAAACATTTCAGTTAACTGTAAAATAATTTTGGAAGTTTCCAAAATAATTGATTAGTCAGTTCAGTCAACTAACTCTCTCGACCAATCGAATCACTTGCACATGGATTGTGCTTCTTCAATCGAATCTGAGCTGCTCTTTTTATTTGATCTCGACCGTCGATTCGAGAGAGATTTCTATAAAAGTAAAACTCTTTTCCTTCACAAAGGATCCTAAATTTTTATCTAATGTTATTATGTTGCATTTTTGTCTTAGCTTTCTTGCATTCTTAGCATTTATTTAATATTTGTTGTTTATTACTTTCAAGCAAATCAATCTAATTTAGAGCACACTTTATTTTGGGTTTAAAACTGAATATCTCATACTTTCAATTTGGTGCTCTAAAACTAAATCCTAACTAGCTTGGATTAATAGCAATCTGTATTTTCATTTGCATTTAGATTAATCAATAGTTTACTCTCAACATATAGCTTTTTAAATCCTTCGTTTAGGTCTTTGGTGTAGTCATTGAGCTTGCAATGACCTGAGAGCAAGCTCATACTCCTGCCTTCTAGAAGGCAATAGGTCGACTCTTTCAGACATGCAGGATGAATGAATCCATATTCATTCATGTATGTAGCTGAAGTATAATGACCATGTTGAAGTGTACTGCTAATGAAGAAGGCCACTTTTAGCATGCACAATAGTGGCATAGCTATTGGAATAGTCCCAAGGATAACTGAGAGGGGGGTGAATCAATTATCAGTCAATTTAATTCTTTTCTCTTTCTTCAATGTAATTTGATATAAAGTAAATACACATTCAAATAACACAATAGAGTACTCAACAATTTTGATTACGGGGAAAACAAATAGGTAAAAACCCCGGTGGGAATTAGCACCCACAAATAACTGTACTAGTTTATAATGATCCATGTTAGAAGATCTTACAACCCTGTTAGGAGTTGATCTTTACAATGCAAGAAGTATAGAGACCTGGTTAAGGGTCGAATCTTGTTAGGAGTCTTTCACAAATAACCCTACTAAGGGTGAGGACTCACTATCCAATAGCTCACTACTAAGATGGTGAAGGTTACAACCTTCAGTACAATAGATATACACTATATCTAGTAGATGAACTATTTGAGTAGACCTTATGTTTTGATCAGTTCCAATGAATTGCAATCAACTTCTGTTTCTTCACATAGATCTTCAACTTATTCTTTATGACTTTATGCTCTTCTCTGTCTTTTCTTTTTCACTTCATTTTCACCCTTAGTGAACATAATAGAACTTCTATATGTACCTTCACCAAGGATAAGGTCATGATGATATCTAGAAACACTTCATCAACTTTCTTTTCGGCTCAACCAAGCACGCAACCAAAGTTAGGACCGTGCAACTTAAACTGAATAAACACGACGCTTTACAAAGTTGGCTTCACCAAATTAACTCTAACATCCATATTATGTTGAAACACATTTAGTGCCTTTGGATAATTATCTTTAACTCATAACTAAACATTAATACAAACAAGCATATCTTGAAGATAGGCACAACTCAAGAGACACTGTATTAACGTAGGCTCTTAATAGATAAACTCCAAAAATTATAACTACCATAACTGATTAATCATAACTCAACTATAAGTACATATCTGACTCGGTGTGAATGCACATAGCATCTAGAAAATGTATACACCATGGAAATAAACATGCATAGTACCAAAAAATATGTACTGATAATTTCACATAGGTTACCTACTGTATATTTTATGTTGTCATCAATGACAAACATACAATCAATTATTTGCACAGAAGCAAATCTCCAATAATCTCCCCATTTGACATTGATGGTAGTATATGATATCATCAACTCAAAGTGTCTTCCTTATTTTTACAATCTTCTCAATATCGTCATCAAAAGTTCCTATTTACTGCTACTGCTCTGTATACTCTCCCAGAGTATATGCTCCCACTTACTAATACTCCACCTTTTACATCAATGACAAAGGGTGTTAAACACCATTAAGTACAGGTACTACTCTAGAAGTAGAGTAGTCAACCATTCATCAGTCACCAAGGACTGATGTTCTTGTTGCAAGTTCTAATCAGACTCAGGAAAGGGAATTACTCCCAACTTCTCCCTGAGATACTCAAAAGTATCTTTTGATAGAGGCTTTGTAAAAATATCTACTAGTTTTTCTTTGGTGCTCACATAATCCAACTTTACTTCTCTAGCTGCAACTTTTTCTCTTAGAAAATGGTATTTGATCTTCAATGTGTTTTGTCTTTGCATGGATCATAGGGTTCTTTGACATATTGATAGTACTAGTGTTTTCACAGTGAATGACAATAGGATAATCAATCTGAATACCAAAGTCTTTAATCATCTTTTTGATCCAAACCATTGTTGAACAATTTAATGTTTCTGCAACATACTCAGCTTCTGATGTTGACTGAGAGATACAATTATACTTTTTACTTGTCCAAGTGACCAATTTGTCTCCAAGAAATACTGCTCCTCCTGATGTACTATTTTTGTCATCAACACAACCTGCCCAATCTGCATCTGTGTACGCATGAAGTTGTATATTCTCTAAGTTAGGATACCATAGTCAATAGTCCCTTTTAAGTATCTAAATATTTTTTTATAGCCATTAGATATTTTTCTTGGGTTCAGCTGCAAATCTTCCAACAATGCCAACTGCATTAGAAATATCAGGTCTAGATTGAGTAAGATATATGAGTTTTCAAATCATAGAATTGTATAGGGTCTTTTCATCTATTGTGGAATCATCATCTTTAGAAATCTTGCTTCCTATTATCATAGGGATGCTTACTGGTTTGCAATCTTCCATCTTGAAAGTCTTCAATATCTCCTTCACATACTTAGACTGATTTATGAATATGCCTTTGTCTATTTGTTTTACATTCAATCCAAGAAATTATTTGATAGGTCCAATCATGCTCATTTCAAATTCACTTTTCATTTATTTGGTGAATTTTGCACTAAGTTTTTCATTACCTCCAAAGATAATGTCATCAACAAAAATAGCAACGAGTAGTAGTCCTTCATCTGCCTCTCTTATGAATAAATTACAGTTTGTTGCTCATTCTCTGAATCATATCTTTGTTAAGTAACCATCAAGTCTCTCATACCACACTCTTGGGGCCTGTTTAATTCCATAAAGTGCTTTCTTTAATCTGCATACCATGTCTAGTTTATCTCAAAGTTTGAATCCTTCAGGCTGCTCTATGTAGAGTTCTTCCTTCAAGTCACCATTCAGAAAAGATGACTTGACATCCATTTGGTATTCCTTAAAGTTCATGAATGTTGCATAGGCCAAAAAAAACTTGATAGCTTCAATTCTACTCACAGGGGCAAATGTGTGTCAGTGTAGTCTATTCCTTCTCTCTACGCATATCCTTTACACACTAATCTTCCTTTTTTCCTTACCACTGTGCCTTCTTCATTCATTTTTTTCCTGAATATCCACTTTGCTCCAATCACGTTCTTGTCATGAGGTCTAGGGACCAATTCCCATGTTTCATTCTTGCTTATTTGACCTAATTCTTCTTGCATGGCACTTTTCCAATCTGAATCTTTGCACGCATCTTCAACACTTAAGGGTTCAATCTGTGAAAGTAAGCATACCCTTCATCAGTGGTTGAACCTTTTTCTCTAGATCTTGTCAAGAATTTTGTGCTTTGATCTCCAATGATACCTTCCTTAGAGTAGTATTTGGATGTGTATCTTGACTTCTTAGGAGTGATACTTTCATCTATAATCTATGATTCTTCTTCACTTGGTTCAGGATTGTTACATGAAACATCAATATAGTCAAACATTTATTCAATAACTATGTCCTTATTGATGGGTCTGGGCTCATCTTCAATCATGGGAGCATAGTCATAATATCTTTCTTGAATCTTAAAATTCTCATTAATCTTCACATGAGTACTTTCAATGATCTTCTTTAATCTTAGATTAAAACATCTATAGGCTTTGATTTTAGTAGAGTAACCAAGAAAAATACCTTCATCACTTATAGCATCAAACTTGCCAATGCTATCATCTCTCTTGATGTATTTCTTCCAAAGATTTTGAATTATTTTACAGTAGGTACATAACAAAACCAAATTTCATAAGGTGTCTTGTCTGTGCCTAGCCTCAATTGAATTCTATTGATAGTATAAATTGATGTATTGACTGCATCTCTCTAGTAGGTATGGGAAACCTTTCCTTCAATCATGATAGTGCACACTGTGTCAAGTATTATATTGTTCCTCCTTTCTGCTATCTCATTCTGCTGAGGGGTTCTAGGTGCACTTAACTATCTTTTGATTCCATGTTCTTCACAGTATTCATAAAACTGGTCAGAGGTGAATTCTCCTCCTCTATCAGATCTCAGACATTTTATCTTTAATCCAGATTCATTCTCAACCTTAGCTTTGAATACTTTGAGCTTCTCAAAAGATTCATATTTTTCTTTTAAGAATGCAACCCACATCATTCTTGAGAAATCATCTACAAACAAAAAGAAATACCTTTCTCCGTAGTATGATCTTGTTTGAGTAGGTCCACATAGGTCTGTATGTATTAGATCTATTTTGTTTTCTGCAAAGTCTTGTTTTCTCCTAAATGAGGTCCTCACATGCTTCCCCATCACACATTCCCTACACATGGTGTCAACTGGTCTTGCAATTCTAGGAAGGTCTCTTACTGCCTTTACATTACTTATCTTGACTATGTTTTCAAAATTGATATGACAAAGTCTCTTGAGCCATAGCCAACTGTCATCTATTTTTGCAACAAAACAACTTACTTCTGAGTTGAGCTGAAAAACATTACCTTTGGTCTTTGAGCCTAATGCAATAATGTATCCTTCTTTGTTGTTAATGATGCAATGGTTTTTTTTTATTTCCAACTGATATTATTTATCAAGCAACTGTCCAACACTTAGTAAGTTATGATGCAAACCATCAACATAGAGAACATCATCTATCTTGTTCTTTCCATCTAAGGTGATAGAACCTCTGCCTATGATAGGTTTGGGAGTGTTATCTCCAAATATAACTATGCCACCTTTGTACTTGTCCAAATGTACAAATCTATCTTTGTCTCCTTTCATGTGGTGTGAACATCCGCTGTCAATGATCCAGTCAGTTTTGATGTCAGCTTTTGAAACTAATGCTAACTCCTATTCTTTTACTTCATCTTCTTTGTCCATTTCTTCAAGCATCTTCTCAATATCTTTAATGTCAACAAATCCAATTTCATCTTCTCCTGATTCATCATCAGTTATAACATCCTTAGAATGATAACATTCTTTAGTGTACTTAGGTTTGTAATCTGATCTAAACTTCTTGACTCTTGTAGGGCACTTGGATGCAAAGTGACCAACTTTGTTGCATAAAAACATTTTAATGGTAGTTTTCCTTCATATTTCCCTTTACCTTTCCTTTCCTTCTTGGAAATCATAGCAATTATTTCTTCTAGTTATGTATCCACTTCTTCATTATTACTAGAGTTGCTTATAGATTTCTTGTTGTGGACTGTGGCTTTGAAGGTTGTCTCACTTTTAGGTTCTGTCTTCAATCTAGATATTTCAAATGCAGATATTTTGCTGATCAAAGTCTCCCTCTTGAAGTATTTTCAAAATTGCATAGTCTCATCTAAGATGTTGATCTTTCTCTCTTAATCTGTTGTCAATTTGGTCATTAATTTGTCCATTATATCTTCCTCTGATATTTCTCCACCATTGTTTCTTATACCTGATATTGCTTCATTAATCCTCTGATTGTAAGCTCTAATGTTTTCTTCAGGTAACATCTCTAAATTATTGTGTCTTTTCTTCCATGTCTTTTTGCATGCATTCTTTGCTTGGATGTCTCCTTCAAACATATCTTCTATGTATTTCCAAATAGATTATTCTTTATCTGTCTTCTTGATCTCAGAAAATTCACTATCGGATAGGGCACTGATTAGAGCTTCTTTGGAAATTACATTATTAGTGAACACTTCCTTTTTTTTGATTGTAGAGTCATCTTGTGCAAGGTACTTCAAGGTGGGAAATTCAATTTCTTGAGTGGAAATGTCATAGATCTTAAATCCTACGCACTGAAGATGTGTTATCATTTTGTTCTTCCAGTTGAGATAGTTTTCTCCATCAAACTTAAGACTCTCTTTCCTGAAGTATGCCATCTGATCTACCTTAAGCTATTAGGATTTCTCTCCAAGGCACTTGGCTCTGATACCAATTGTTTGAATAGTCCCAAGGATAACTGAGAGGGGGGGTGAATTAGTTATCAGTCAATTTAATTCTTTTCTCTTTCTTCAATGTAATTTGATATAAAGTAAATGCACATTCAGATAACACAATAGAGTACTCAACAATTTTGATTACGAGGAAACCAAATAGGTAAAAAACCTGGTGAGGATTAGCACCCACAAATAACTATACTAGTTTATGTTGATCCCTATTAGAAGATCTTACAACCCTATTAGGAGTTGATCTTTACAATGCAAGAAGTACAGAGACCTAGTTAAGGGTGAGGACTCACTGTCCAATAGCTCACTGCTAAGATGGTGAAGGCTACAACCTTCAGTACAATAGATATACACTATATCTGGTAGATGAACTATTTGAGTAGAACTACTATCTTGATCAGTTCCATTGAATTGCAATCCACTTATGTTTCTTCACATAGATCTTCAACTTATTCTTTCTGACTTTCTGCTCTTCTCTGTCTTTTCTTTTTCACTTCATTTTCACCCTTAGTGAACATAATATAACTGCTATATGTATCTTCACCAAGGATAAGGTCATGACAGTATCTAGAAAAACTTCATCAACTTTCTTGTTGACTCAACCAAGCACGCAATCAAAGTTAGGATCGCACAACTTAAATTGAATAGACGCGACGCTTTACAAAGTTGGCTTCACCAAATTCACTCTAACATCCATATTATGTTGAAACACATTTAGCACCTTTGGATAATTATCTGTAACTCATAACTAAACATTAATACAAACACACATATCCTGAAGATAGGCGCAACTCAAGAGACACTGTATTTACATTGACTCTTAATAGATAAACTCCAAAAACTGTAAGTACCATAACTGATTAATCATAACTTAACTGTAACTGCATATTTGACTCAGCGTGAATTCACATAGCATCTAGAACATGTATACACCATGGAAATAAACACGCATAGTACCAAAAAATCTACACTGATAATTGCATATAGGATACCTGTTGTATATTATATGTTGTTATTAGTGACAAACATACAATCAATTATTTGCATAGAAGCAAATCTCCAATAATAGCTCGCTCTGACTATTTTTCTATGACATAATACAAAGGTTCTCTCTGTGGCTATGGAAAATTTGTGCAATACAAATAAAAGTAATGCATTTCTCTTTGTCCTTGATGTGTAGTTGTGCGAGCTTAAAGATATCTCTCAGCTCTCATAATGTCCCATTGTTGATCTCTATCTACTCTGAGAAAACCTAGCTATTGATCTCAATCATATCTCAATATCTCAAGTTGTAAGTCCCTATCTGCTAGAAGTGTCTCTAGTGTAGTTATGCAAGCCCTTTTCTTCACTCACTCTAGCTCACATTGTGACAAAGGATCTCCATATCTACCTGTATCTTTTTCAGTGTCTCTAGGAGGATCATTTCTAAGAGGTCTACCTCAACCACTACTCTCACATGTATGTCTCTATCTTGATGATCTTTGTTTCTTATTCTGATGCCTAGTTAATAGTGGACCTAGATCCTTTCTTGGAGGTATGAACCTAACATGGGTACATTTTCCCTCCACTCTGCCATCACCCCTATCATCTCCATCATAACCCTTGTTATCTAGGTCATGTCTCTGACCTCTATTTGCAGGAGGGCCTCTTCCACCTCTATCACTCCTACCATCCCTACCACCTCTCATATCCCTAATACCCCTATCTCCTCTATCTCCATCTCTCACAAGACCATCATTGATAGGATCATAATCTAGTGCATCCTCAATACATGGTGTAATCTCACCAGGAGTAGTAAACTATAGGAATGAATACTATACAAGGTAAGCCCTGAACTCATCAGTAATTCCTACACCTGCTACATCAGCCTGGAAATACCATCCAACTACAAATATCTAAAAAATATCTATCTATGTAGTCTCATAAGCTAACTGAGCACCCCATTGTGGCTCCTCATCATGGATCTGAGCATAAACTATAAGGTATCACAGAATAACTTGTATCCTACCATACTATCACAACACAAATGTAACAAAAAATTACTCAATGACGTATCTAGTATGCCCAATCAAATATCTGTTGTAGAAAAAGTAAGGCATCTGCTACCAATCTGATCCTCACTCCTCATAGTCAAGGTATGGTCTCCACTTGAACATAGTCACATCATCTAAAACTCAGTGCCAATACTCCAGCTTACCTAGGTGGGGCTGCTGGACATAACCTAAATACATGTAAATTTAAGGATCCTCAGGAATCTGTTGTCTTTCCATAATTAGCCATGTAACAGGGATATGCTCCCAGGCCTAGATATGAAGAATGAGAATCCCAACAATCATGCTCCAAGAATACTCATAGACAATCTCATGCAACTCTCTATACATATGGGCTAAGATACAACTACCCCATATAAATCTACAGGTAGAGTCAATCATCTTCTCTAGCATAAAAACCCAACCACACATAGATCCATGATGTCTACGATCAGGCATTAGGATACCTCCTATAAATCCATCCAGAAACATAAGAAGGCACTTGTACTGAGCTAACATATAGTCCCAAGTTAGATACCAACGGGAAATGGAGGGATCTACAAAGAATATCTAAGCATATGAAATAGATAGGGCTGATCGAGACTCGAAGTGAGCCTCGTGATCCATCACAAGAATCCACATAATCTGCCACACATTCTCTAGAGTCACTACTACCTCATGGGTAGGAAGATGGAAGGTGTTGTTCTCTGAATGCCATCACTCAGCAAGAGAAATCAACAACCCTTGATTTACCCTAGTGTTAGGTAAATTGATCAAAGATCATAATCTTATATAGCCAATAATCTATCGCTTTGCATCAGTTAAGGAGATAGTTAATGCAAGAAAACACACAGGTCAGGGTCCTTGGAAGGATACAATAGGAAAATCAGTTTGTTAGGTAGAAATTAAAGACTTACATCAATATTTTAGCTAATTAAAACATGTAGAAGATCTAACAAATAGTATTTTTTACAGGATGCGATGGGGAAAACCAAATGCGATCCTACTTTCATAGGATGCGACTCTATTCCTGTTTTGGTCCAAATTAACCAAAAGTGACTGACTGATGGATGACAGGATGTGATCATGTTTCCATAGGATGTGATCCATAAATTTTGTATTTCCCAGATGTGACGTGACATTCACTAGATGCGATCAAGAACCCCAGATATGACACAAAAGTAAGTTGGCTTTATCTAGAGAAAAGAGCATCAAAAATAGAAACAAAAAGCATAAAAAGATAGGTTTCAATGTACTCACCAGGCATGCATCATGTGTCAGCCACTTTTAATGATGCACAAGCTTGAATCAATGCCTCTTGATAGGGACCACCATCTTTTCTCTAGAGCTTGGAAAATTACTAAGGATAAAAGTGAAAATGAATGGATAAAAAGTTATTTGAGGCTTATATTGACCTTTTAGGGAAAAATAGAAGCTCCAAAACCCTAAGAAGACTATCAATACTCTATTTTTTTCTTCTCTAATCTATTGGGAATGAAATCAAATACACAGAGAGTATCAATCATAGTACAGTAAAATTTTGCAACAATCTCCAACAAATGCATAATTGATCTTGTAATACCCCAAAATTGGCACCTAATAATCAATCAATTTTGGTGCATTTTCTTATCTTCGAAGTCCTATTTTACTAGGCAAATTCGTCTCCTAATTGACTTTAATCGACTGAGTTTCAAATGCAGAAAACCCAAATTTGCATAAATCTGACATTACAATTTAATTCCTAAATCTAAAATGATTATTAGCTAAAACCCCTATGATTAATTGATTTAATCCTAAAGTCCTAAAGTGCTTTTAATTAAATCAAATTCACCCTCTTTGGCTAATATACATAAAAGGAATTGAAGAGTTATT
>MU224402.1:808226-823173 GCA_018584345.1 Thuja plicata
TTGTTTAGCTTTCACTTATGCTCTACTTATAAGGCTAACAATTCAATCTTGTACTTTCAAAGCTTTCTAGATTCATTTGCAAGTTCAATTCTAGCTTAAAAGCATTTCTTTTATATCTTAATCATGCCTTAATTCGTAGAATAGCTGCACTTGCTCATATCTATATGCAGATTTCTCACATTTGATAGCTCTTCTACACACACCTCCACTTTAAAATCCTCCGTATTAGCAATGGTCAGGTTGTTGGCTCTCGTTCTGAGGGTACACTTCAACAATCACATCTAATTAGGAGGCAACAGGTCGCTTCAATCACGCTTGCAGAGCAAACAATCCATGTTTGTTTTTGTGAGTTTCTTGATTGTGTAATGACTATGTTGGGTTTTTTGTTGAATTGAGAGGTCACATTCAGCATTAAACAGATCTATAAATACATAAAATCATTTGCAAGCTTTACGAAATCAATTTTTCAAGGTTCTATGTCAACAAGATACACATCACATATTTAAAATATTGGTCATACATCATTTTATCATTCTCATAATTACATTTTAAAGAAGTCCACTTGGTATAATTTTGTTTTCTCTTAACACATTTTCGCTCCACCTCATTTTCTAATTGCTTCTTATTGATCCAATCAAGTGTTTCATTGATCTATCATTATAAAGAGGGATTTCCTTATTATTTCCTTCAATTTTGTTCCCAAGGGGCATGTTCGCACTAAAAAACAATCAAATTCTTGCTCAAAAAGCAAAACTGACTACATCATCAAAATACTAAGGGCATGACAGTTTCCTTCGATCAAGTTGGAACTATTGGATAGAAGGATTCAACACTAAACAAATAGGATATCTATGTCTACAATCTCTTATATCTTTATCAACCTCTCAAAAACTTTGTAGTGACCTTCGTTCGATCAAGTTCGGAGTCAGTATTATCAATTCTCATTCGATCAAGTTCAGGATTGATACCTCAGAGCTCTCAGCAGCTTCGTACAAACCTTTGTTTGATCAATTTTAGAGTCAGTATTGTCAATTATTGTTCGATAAAGTTCATAATTTGTATCTCTAGATCTATGTTCAAACAACCTTTGTTCAATCAAGTTCTAAGTTGATAGTATCAGTCTTAGTTCAATGAATTCTGAGAATGGTCTCATCAGCTAAATTTCATTTAATCAAGTGTGGAATTCTCAAACTTTCTACAGTCAACATCAAACATTCTTTGAATCAATGTGTTACTCACACATCAATTTAAAGAGGGGAAATTGTAACCACCCTAATTTGGTCTACTCTAACCAGAGACCCTATTTTCCCTAAATTTGATCATACCCTCAATTATGTCAATCCAATTATTTGATTATTGGCATAAATCATTCAAAAAGCAAAATAACCTCTCAAATCAAAGTGATTTCATTACTACCTCAATTAATTACCTCAAGCTATTTAATCAAATCAATCCCATTAAATCCTTGGCTAAAGTAATTAATTAAAAGGGAATTAATAAAACTCTCAAAATACAACTCATCACTTGCACATGGAAAGTCAATCCATGGACTAATGAGAGTTAACTCACATGGATCAACTAAGATTCAATCCTCTCCTCTCCTCATGAATTGATCTCAACCCTCCATTTCTCATTTTCCTCCATAAAAGGATTGAATTTTGAGCTCAATGGGTCCTAAATTTAGAATTGTAATTGCACTCTTATGCTTTCCATTTGATTTCAGGATTTCATAGCTAATTAGACAACTCTTTCATTTGTGCTTTAATGAATCATTGCATCATTTTAAGCATGAATTGCATGATAGATACTTTAAATTTCACTTGAATCTTCCATTCTAGAATTGAATGTGTCACTAATCTAATGTATAATTTGAGGGAAAATTTATAGCTTAGATTATACTCTTTCTAGATAGGAAGAAATATGTCAATTTACTTGGTTTCATCATGATTTTAAATTGAATTTAATGCTTCTAACCAGTGATATAATGACATGTTGAAGTGTTGTGTTGCAGCTTGCAGGTACAATAAGCACAAACACATAAAGCCTTGTTTGATCGTTATGCCTAACAACTACATTCTCAAAATTTTTAAATATGAGACAGTAAAATATTTTATCACTTTGCATTCTAACAAATTTTATTGAAGAATATTTGGTTACATTCCATAGTGAGAACTATTTGTGTTTTTGGACTAATATTTCACGTAGGAGACTGTACTTAGTGAATTTGAGGTTATAGCTTGATCTACAAATATCCTTACATGAATCACTGTATTGATGATTGATTGTTAATATTATAGGTACTCCAATTTTGGTTGACATTGTTGATGATCCAAGACTTGTATTCAAGTTACACCTAATGAAGGAAAATGAAAATGCTCCAATGGGTTCCCTATTTTTGATACTCTATGGTGTATTGTTAACTAGAGACATTTGTTTGTTCACTCATTGTAAATTGTAAGAAATAGGAACTGGGAGTGATGGTGTGAAGGTAAAAGATGAACATATACATTTGGTTCAAAAATGTTTTACTTATGCTGCTGAGATACTTGATGAGTTTCATTCAAAATGTATAAGATATATTTTGAGCAGAGTTCATGATCAATTTATTTGGTTAGATAAGTCTCTCAAATTTCAAAGGAGTTAATCCATAGAGCTACTAGATTTTGTGTAATCGGTGAAGTACCTACTCTACAAACTATTGCTACAAATATGGTTACTCATTTAACCAAATCCAAACAAGATCATAGATCTATGACTAGCAGAGATATAACTGAGAAGGAAGTAAGATTCTCCTCAATGGTGATAGGATACAGAGTATATCAGTCTAGCCGAGTGAATAGTGTAACTAGTGGAGCTTTTCATGTTGCATAATGAATGGTGAAGGAAGATACAAAATATGATCTTTGTGAGATGTTGAGGATTCAATTCTTTGTAAACATGGAGAAGATCAAGAAAGATAAGAATTCATTCAAATATGGATCACTCTTGGTATGTATATTATTTTAATTGCATAATTATTTTCCTGGAATAGGTTCTATTACATGATCAAAGGATACACCAGTAGTAATGCTGATTAAACAATGCATAAGGGCTTTAGGAAACAACTTTGATTCAGTTATGTGGGGTTACTTTAAATATTTTCAAACTAAAATGTACCTAAGAGAGAGAATACCAACCAGTGGTTTTGAGAAGTATAAAGATGATATAGGTTTTCTAGTAGATACAGATAAAGATGATTTATGTTGCAAGTAGTGGAACCTAGAACATGTTGGATACCTACCATGGGTTATGAAGTTTATGGTGATCTAGTCACTATTCATGTTGATGTTCTATTATATATACCAATTGATACTTCATCACCTAGGTTTGGAACTTATGAAGAGTCGTCATTGAAAATATACAATGAGTTGAGAGAACCTCTAATTTCAAAGAAAGATCATAAAACAAGTTGACAACCTAGCCAAATTGAGTGGAATTACACCTGAAATGATGAAAAAAATTAGAAAGAAAATGGAAAGTAAGGATGAAGAAAAATATTATGCAGTAATTAAGGATACTATAATTAAAGTAGAAGAGGTTATACCTTAGAGAGTTACAAGGAGTTCAATACTAAAAAAATCTACATCTACTTCCGCTAATCCTATTAAGACTAAGACAGAGAAGAAGACACCTAAAATTATTCAGAGAAATTACAAAAGAAAGAAAGAGATGACATCAGGCTACAAAGAGTCAAAAATTAAGAAAGGAGATAGTGAAAAGGCTCAAGAAGGAAAGGATAAAATTGAGTCTAATAAAAAATCTACTACTGTAGAAACTAATAAAATTCACAATACTATCATTCTTAAGAACATTGTTAAAGACATCAAGGAGCATGGAAAATGATAGAAGTATGGACTCACTTTGACAAGTTTGACAGTGAAGAGAAAAGGAAGATTGAAGATGCAGTTGTACAAATTTTACACACTTTTTCAAATCACATAGTAAACTATACAAATATGTACCTAAAGAACAATTTAATGCAGTTAACAAAAGACAGAGAAAAATTTTGATTATTGACAGAGTAATGATGGAAATAGAACTTATATTTTTTCAACTTGAACTATCTACTGAACATATAGAGTTTAAAATTGCAGCAATAAGAGAGGAATCTAAGACAAAGGACATATTTATGATCATTCTCATTAGTGATACTCAATCGGTAAGAAATGAGACATTGGATTTATTGACAAAGTTTGTGAAGTCTGAGATTGTTGCTGAAGTCAAATTGGTTGGAGAGGCACATAAAGTACAAGAGAGAGAAACTAAAGAGATTAATAGTGGCATAGATAATTTTATCTCTAATATCCCACAACAAATTATTGATAAAAAGATAGGTTATCAAGATGATGAAGATATGATTTTGGTAAAGAGAAAACTAGATTTAATCGGTGAAGGTAGCACAGTAAAGAAGAGAAAAACAAAGGATACAACTAGCTCAAAAGAAGATGAAGAATAATTTGAAGTTTAATAAATAAAAAACAACTTTAGATTTTAATCAGATGAGCCCTAAGTGCTATTGAAAATGCCAGTTACCCTTAGGGAGAAAGTTAAAAGGAACATGTTGAAGGAAAAGAAATAGAAGGTCATAATACTAAAAGGAGCCAGAAACATAATTAAAAATATAGCACCTAATGTGATATATGGAAAACAAGATAATCCTATTGATTAATTGGGTATGTTGGCCAAGGTTTTTTTTTATCAAGTACCTAACTTGGAGAGTGCACCTATATAGTTAGCAATGAAAGAGTATGAGAGACAATGTGCTGACAGTTGAAAGAGACCATAACAATAGAAAAAGAGTCACCTACAATTCTAGTGAATAAAATGAAGGAAACTCTACAGGAGAAAGGAAAAATGCTTGTAAAAATTTCCAAGGTTACATAGTTTACACACAATGGAGAGAAAAAGAGAGAGGAATCCCAACAAGAACTTGATGATTTGATTACAAAATTTGATCCTCTAACCAGTTCAGTTTTAGCATACATTGCTAAGGTAAAGATGATTTCAAACAACATGAACATGTTACAAGCTGAGAAAACTAATAGAATATTCTCACTTATGGAGCTGCAGACCTATCTAGCTCCCACTATGGATCTCATGCATTAACATGTGAGAATGCAGAAACAATACTAAGTCTACAAGAGGTGAGCACTTTGAATGATATGGAAGAAACAAAATTGGTTATACATGGATAGATTTTATCTATGGAACACTTACAAAATTCTTGGGAAACATTCCTGGATTCAGTGAAGATCAACTTCAAGGAAACTTTTGACCGAATGTAATTCTGATAAGTACTTATAATCATTTGTCATTTTTGACAAAAATGGGGAGAATGATGCAATTATACTATATGGAAGAATTATGTAATTTTGTGTGATAGAAATATAACATGCATAATGTAAGGTGGAGTATGCTTTGAGTATGATTTGAGGATGATATTGAGGTAATATTCAGAAGTTTTTTCCTTCAATGCCAAAGGGGATATTGTTGGCATTATGCTAATTTTTGGAGATGATATGTAGATAGGTCATGAGTGGATGCATAATTGGCTGTCCTTGATGGAAATGTATCTAGATATCATGGTTACAGTGATTGGTAAGAACTATACATGATCGATAAAGGAAAGATCAACTATGCATGTTGACTGGTGTTCAGGAAGAACAATATTATTCAGATTGTGGTAATTTTTGAGTTAAGGAAAGATTCATATGTTGTGATCATAAATATAGTATGTAAATGGTATGATGAATCTATGATTATAACCACAACTTATTTAGTTAAGCAGTGATAGAGTTTTCAGTGTCACATTCACTAAGATATATATAACTCATATGTTCTTGATCAACCAATCAGTTGATCACAGATTGGTGAGTGGTAAAGTATATGAGATCATTTATAATTATATGATGATGTGGAATAAAGGTTATACATCCAATGTATTAGTATTTATGATATCAATGTAATCATTTAAGATAGATTTGAGGTATTGCATTGGAGAAGTAACAATATGTTTTATTATATTAGAGATATAAACTTGTAGATGTTATCTTCACCTAATGTAGTCATGGTAAATAATTTATTTCATCAAGATTATCAATTAGACAAATGGTGATTTTGTGGGAAAAAAATTAAGATCAATCTTAAGGCGGTGCAAATTGTTTAAATAGGAACTGCTCTTATTGAAATAATGTTGTTGTTGAAAAGAAGTGTTGTTGTTGAAATTTTTTTATGGTGATTAGGTTTTATGATTTCAATTTGATATTGTGATCATAGATTAGAGAGGAGAGAAATTAAAAAATATAGATAACTGAAAAGGATTTGATAGGAAATCAGTGACATTTTGTAGATTAACAATCTTGTTGTTCCCTAACAGTTGTAGCGGGTCAAGTCCTCTAACAAAGAGAACTCTAACAGGTTCTTATTTGTAAATCCTTTAACAGGGTGACTTCTTAATTGAGGTTTTAAATCCTGTAGTGAGGTAGATCATAGCTGATATTATTGTACTCCTAAGAGTATACTAATCACTTATAATAGGGTGAACCCTCAAGAAAGGGTATTTGTAGCTCCTAATACAGAAAATTCATTTACTGCGGTATTGGGCTTGTGGGTGTCATCCCCATCTTGGTTTTTTCCTATGAAGAGGGTTCTCACATTAAAAATAACTATGTTATGTGTGTTAAACTTGTGGATGCTTGATATTTTTTTATTTTTATTTTATTTCATTCATATTCTTTGTGGTTAAGAAGTTTCTAGTGCACTTAATCATATTGGTGGTTGAATTAGGTCAATACCTATCTGTAATGATTCACACCCCCCTCTCAGTCACAAGTTATCCAACACCAGGTACTTGGAGGCAAGGATAGCTCGCTCTCTGATAAACCTCTTTAGGCAAAGTTGGATGGTACTTTGGTACTTGGTGACAACTCTCTACCCTATTGGCGAGGTCATCACAAAGTCTCATCATTAGATCTATTAGTTAATATAAGAAGGAATAACTAGGAGAATGCTTTAACAAAGAAGGAATTCTATCCTATGTTTTTTTAAATATATAGTTGAAATCTACCATGTACTCAAGGGGTTCTCTTTTGATTAGAGTCAACTTCTCTATGAGTTAAAAATGATCACTCTTATCTTTAAAATTCTTACACAATCTCTTACCTAACTCATCCCAATTATGGATAGAGTTGTTTGGTAATCCTCTATACCACTGCAAGTATTTCCTTATATGATGGGGCAAAAATTCTAATGGTAAAATCATCCTCTATGATGTCATGAATATTACAGACATTTGAAACTTCTTGAATGCACTATATGGGGGAAATAGAAGTTTCACTAGTGAAATATGGAAGAAATTGTAATGCAAGCACTATTATATCATGTCCTTTATCTGATATGGTGGGACATCCACCATTGAAAGTAGCAAAAATTTTATTTCTAGGGACAACCATGTGAAATAATGGTCTATTCAAATGAATTGATGGAACCCTATATTGTGATTATCTAACAACTAGAGGAGTAGAAAGAGACCTAGGGCATGAGGCATTTTCCTCTACACCCCTTACTGATGATAATGAAAGTCTACTTGTTCTTCTGGAACTTGAAAATGATAGTTGTTTATATTGAAAATTATCTCTAGAAGATGTCATTGTTTGTATTTTGGGCATGAACTACAACAGGTCGAGTCTGAGAACCAATATGCAATAGTACAGTCACCAAGTGCTTGAAAATGACCCTCTTATAGTTTGAGACATCAAGACAATAATTAATTTTTTAGCATGAATTTTAATATTATTTGTTTGACACCATCCAACCAATAAGTTTTCTTGTATTTTCTTGAATGGTTATCCCATTGCGTGTGCCAAAAATTGTTGTGAAACATTTTTGTACCCTTACCTTGTGTTTAACCCCCAAGAAACCTTGTGAAACATTTTTGTACCCTTACCTTGTGTTTAACCCCCAAGAAACCTTGTGAAACATGGAAACAATCTTCAAGGATGGGGCCTTGAAAAGTGAGGTTGAATATCTGGGGAAGGCTGACTTCCTTTCCATCTAGGGTGTATTGATGAACTAACCAATCATATTATGTTAAACGAAAGTAACACATCATGTCAAGACAAATAAAAAAGACCTATTAAAACAACCTAATGTTGGTGGTTTTTTATGCTAAGATGACTGAATAGAAACCTTTTCACTTTCTGACAGATTTTTAAAGATAATCCAACTCCAATTATAATTCAATTAAATAAAAAGGACCAACTAACAAGCATGCATAACCATACTCCTACACTTTAGGTTCCTACAAAAGGGGGGGCACCCTGTAATACCCTCAAATATTCTATATCATATCAAACAAGTAGAAATATCACAACATCTCAACAAAACTAGGATATATTAGATAACTGGTTAATTACCCATTGAACATCAACCATGAAATGGAGCGTGAGATAAATGGAACACAACAAACTCATAGAAACATAGGACGCATTGGATTTTATGTTTGTGTTTGCAGAAACATAGACAAGCTATCACTAGACATGCATCAATATGGAAACTATTAGTCTCTAATCAGTGCCTTATCCATTGGTAAATACTCTATAAAAAATACAATATGCATAGGTCAATTACTATCATATATTCTAGGCCATAAACATAACTATCCCAACTCCATACTACTTATAAAAACCTAGTGTATATCAAGATGAATCTATATATTAATTAGAGCATCATTTAATTTGATCCTTGATCAAAACTCTAAAACAACTACATAAACACAGATAAGCTCTATTCTAATGAATTACAAAATTCACAACTCACAAGATAAACACCATAGAAGATATTGAAATCTAGATCTTTGTATTAAGTGTAGAGAATCATACTTCTGTATACAAGATGTAATAAGAGATAACCACTTCAATAATATGCTACAGACCTTCAACTTTATTTCTAAATGAAAACTATTTCATACAAATCATCTATATCCCATGATTGAAAACTTTACATATGCTTACAAAACTCAACTTTCCAGCCGCTTTCCAATGATATAAAAGAAAACATACAAGTGAAGTGATAACCACTTTCTTACAAGATTTTTTCAAGTATTTTTTCTTCTGACCACAAATTCCTTGTAACTGCTTCATACTTGTTCGGAGCTCACCATGTAGAATTTGTTGCCTTGGTCTCCTAATGCAAAGATCTTTTTTATTCACTTTTCAATTTCAAAATGTTGGGGGAAAGTACCATCTATTGAAAATCATACAATATCCTTTTCTTCTTAATTTCCTACATTGTATCTCTCCTTCTAGGATGTGAACACCTCATCATTTGACCAAGGGAATTTGATGAATTCATCTTTCTAGCTACTCATTTCATCCCATTTTGTATTCATTTGCTCAACTTCCCTTTTCCAAAACCCAAAAAATGATTTGGCCTCTTCACTTGTTTCTACAGTTTGAACAAACAAGATTGTGTTTTCTATGTTAATGATGTTGTTGGTTCCGATTGACAATTCTTCACCCATCTCATTCATCCACTTGCCTTCCCTTTTTTTAGTTTGTCACATTTTCTGAATAGGATAGGGAATATCTTTAAATGGGTATTTAGATATTCATTTCTTAATGTTTTAGCCTTTTTCTGGATGACACTCCTTCTTATGTTCAAATTTGGCTTGCATTTCTTGTTTGACCTCAACCTCAATTTTAGCATTGTCTCTAGCACGATGGTTCTCTTGATTTTTCTGACATTTCTTTTTGAACTCCTCAATGTGAATTGTCCATGAGAATTGCACTAATTCCCTAGCATTTACAAAATTATCATCTAAGAGAAATTCATCACTGACCTACTTTTTTATGGGGTCTATTTCCTTCCTAGCAAATTCAGCTACTGTTAAATCAATTTCAACATGCTTGGGAGCCTCAGGTATCAATTCTTGAATTTATTGAGGTGTCACAAAAATGTGTCTTGTACTTCCAATTTGAAGCAATTTCTTAGCCACTACTTGCTCATCCATCTATAGAGGAGACTAAGAAGGGAATAGAGATTCTCTAATTTTTTTCCTTTATCCTCTATTCTTTGCCTCTTTGGGGATGGCATTAATCTGGATTCTATACTCATGGCCCTCTTCCCTCTTGAGGTAGAAACATCCTTATCATGTATTTGTGTTTCAACATCTCCCCTATGGGATGTCTCCCCCTTTTGCATCACCATGTTGTATCCTTTCTTTTGATGTAGCACATATCTCCCTAGTGGAATAATCCTAGCATGTGTAAACTTACTTAGGATGGCCTTAGCTCTCTCTAGCTCCCCTTTTATTACTGCCTCTTTCTTCTGATTCAATGCTTGCATAAAATATTCAAAGAGATTCATCTATGAATCAATCTTCTTTTCCCAAGGCTAGAATTACTTCAAAGGATCATATCCTTTATCAAAATGTTTCACAGAGTCTAAGGTCTTCTTATAGACCAACCACTTTTCTTTCTTGATTTCTCCTTCCTGCAAACTGAATTCCTTTCTGATGATGGCCTCAAGAAAATTGAATTGGTGATCCAACACCAAGCACTGTGTCCTCTTTCTGAACATGTCACTTATGAATCCCTTAGGGTCATCACATCTTATCACCGAGGTTGTCAGATGATAAGACTCAATATGCTTATTCAGACGTTTTCAACCCCCCTTGGTGTTAATAAATTGATGTACACTTTTCATTGTGGGGAAAATGGTACCCTTTCCTTTTCCTATCAATGCTTCCTCTTGCAGTCAACCAATTTGTCTAATTATCTTTACAATGCCCATTTTAAGAGGGAATCTATACGGAAGTACATATGGGGTGCCTCTGAAACTATATATTCTTAAAACTGTTGAAACAGGGTATAAAATAATATCACCCCAATTATGTACTATCTTAAGCGTCTGAGCAAATTCCTTTGGTCTTAATAGATTCAACAACCCTTTGGGGGTCCTGGGATTTTTCAGAAAACAAGGTTCTAAGCCTAGAAGCAAAATATCTGTCAAATGTAACATAGTTGGCATCTTTTTTATCCCATGACAACTCTATACCGCATATTTGAATAGACATCTCTTCACCATCTTTGAATCTCATTAGATTCATTTCTTGCTCAAAATAATCCACACCCTTGAATAATAACATATGCATAATCATAGAATACCAGCCAAATGGGTGAGCTACCTTTGCATTTTTAATAATACAATCCATTGTGTATTAAATCAGCCACATAAGAAGAAAAATAAAAAATAATGGCCAAATGTAGATGGAGAATCTGCACCATCATGAAAATATAATGAATAGGCATTTATGTTTCTTCATCATCTCCAAAAATGTGACTTAAAGCACTGTACACACCTCTGGCTTTGACATTTAAATAATCTAATTTTATTGGTTCTGGTGTATTAGGTCCTACCACAACCAGACCTCTAATACTATTAAAGAATTCTTTCAGGGTTTCATTTCAAAGGTAACTTCTCTGAGCCTTATACACCTATTTGAATTGATCAAGATTAATTTTGTCCGTTTGAACAGAGGGTTCATTTAATTGGAAGACCTCTCTCAATTCTTCAGATGTAATGTTTATTAACACCTTTCCATTTATATCTCTTACGACCCTGGAAACACTATCATATCTTTCTGCTATTTGGATTAATAGATCAATGTCCATGAAGACTCCTAGAACTACCAATTTTTCCACATCAAACTGCCAAATGTTATTATTTCATGAAAATGTATTCCTTTGACTAAAAGCTACTTTGAACAATGCTAGACCAGGCATGCTAATGTTTGCATCTCTCACCCGGCTACCCTTATCATACAAACCCTCCCCAATTTTCAAATGAGGGTGTTTTGGCACCATCTCCTTGAGTTTGGTAGTGTCATTTGTTGATCTAACTAGTTGTTGGAAAAGATCCTCACAAACATTTATCTCTTGATAGTCTATTTTTCCTGTGATTTCTCTTCTGGGTGTCATTTCTAAATTAGGATTTATTAATCAGTAATTGTCAGCTTCACATAAAAAACCTACTTGCTTCACAACAACAAAACCCTACAAAAATTCCAATTCATGATGCTCAGGATTGTATTCATAGAAAAACTTACCTGTTCTACAAAATTTGGAAGACAGACAGAAACACTGCAACTCAGCTCTGCTCCAATCACTTCACCAATTATGGCATTCAAAAACTCAAGTAGAAAATCACTAATTAGTATTAAATTTTAGCTAATATGGCCACACATTCCTCCATTACATTTTCCTCATTTGAAATTTTGCGGCCCAATGGTTCAGAAATTTTACTTTATCAAAGAAACCAGTTCAAAACATGATCGTAGATCTTAGAAACTTCCTATTAAATCACGAGGCCAACAATAGTTGGTGAAGAATACCATCAACTTGGACACGTGTCCATCAGGTATAATTCCTTAAACACTATATCATGATCATCTTTTCCTTGAGGCTTTGTGCTGACCATCAGATTAAGATCTACTAACAACTCCTTTAACTCTTTTCAAATATGGGGCCCATGATCTCATTTATGATATGTGTCATTTAGGCGTAATGCATTGAAGATTAATCTCCTTACATCTCTATCTTAAGGCTTTTCACTCACCATTGGATCCTTTTAAAATGGTCATCCTTTTACTTTCCTTTACTTTCGACCATGTCACATCACTTATCCATGTGTCCATCAGGCGCAATGCCTTGAAAACTAGATCACGATCATCTTTACTTTAAGGCTTTACGCCATCTATCAGATTTTTTTTAACTCAACCAAAAATTACTTAAAGACCACTTTAATGACCATAGGTATAACCTCCTAGGTAGGATACCTGTCATACGGGTGTAATGCCTTAATGACTAAACACTTTACATCTTTGGCATGAGGCTTTACGTCAGCCGCACGATCAGATCCAAGATGCCTTCCTTTTAATTTACCCTTCAATGCTAAGTCAGGCCCACTTGTGACACATGGTGGAAAGGCGCAATGCCTTAATGGCTTAAACATCTTACATTTTTCATCTAAGACAATGTGCCAGCCGTTGGATCCTTTCATATGTATCAACCCTTTAACCATCACTATCTTTAAAAACATAGGTCCCACCTTGTACATGTGGCACAAAGGTGCGATGCCTTAATGGTTAATCTAACTACATCTCTTCATGACGGTTTTATGTGCACCATTGGATGATCTTTAACTTGTGTGACTTTAATTTCTCCTTTATCGCTAAGTAGGGCCCGCCATGTGCCATGTGTCACTCAAGTGCAATACCTTGAATGTTAGATCAGACACATATTTTCTCTGAGGCTTTACACCAGATGTAAGATCTTCTATAACTTGACCATTCATTAATCCTTTTCAAATGGTCCCTCAGATTCAACAACCACCATGTGTCAATAAGGCACAAATCCTTGAACAGTAACATCACTGCATCTCATGATTAAGTAATTTCACCAATCATAGGATTTATCCAGATTTGTCACTACGTTAGCCTTCCATTAACTTTAAAACATAGGCCCCATCCTGTTAGAAAGGGACAGATGTCACTCCAGTGTGATGCCTTAAAGTTTAATCTCTCTACATCTTATGTTTAAGGCTTTATGTTGACTTTCATATTGAAAACAACTTACATGAGCTTTATGGTAACCTTTAAAATGTTCCAGGCCCACCAAATACACATGGATTCCAAGCGCAATGCCTTGCTAAGTAGATCTTGATCATATTTTCACTAGGACTTTGCGCTATCCATTAGATTAAAATGGAGTTGCATGACACATGATATTTAAATAAAAAGTCTTGCGGGGCATCTTGACTTATGATAAAGAATTAAAGCGCTAGGACTTAGGAAAAATAAAGATATGGCCCTGCTCGATGACAAAATGAACACATGGGTTTAAAATATTTTAAGTGAATGAGAAACAGTAACTCATAAATATAACATGTCCTAAAGACTTAGGGTTTTAGACTAATGAAACATACCTTAATACATAACAGCTAGGGTTTATGCAATATAAATCCCTACTCAGAGTTTGAAACACGTGACTTTTACAGTTAGGAATAAATTTTTTTGTGCAGCCCTAACAGTGGCTCTAATTGCGGATGAGTGCCTCTTGCGAGCACTTCAAGATCTTAGAATCTCATGGGGAAGAAGACCAAACTTACAAAAATAAAAATAACCTACGCACACAATAGAAAGCAGCAACCTACCCTACAAACAGAAACAACAAACTACATAAAAACAAACTATATATACAACCTACTGTTCATGGATAATCAGACTTCAAGAGAAGTACAATTTCAAAAATTGTCCATGAAATCAAAATTATTGAATGTTTCCAATCATGTCCTTCAATAAAGGTCCCAACCAGATTGGATCAAATTTTCCATGTTTGCCCTTATCTTCTAATCTGACATTCAACATTAACACAAAATCTCAAACATCAAATTGCCTTGGCATTAATCTTTTGTCATACAAGTTTTTTACTTGCAATTGGACTTTAGCATTTTTTGTAGAAGCTTCCCACCTGGTTTCATCCAACTCAGTTAAGTCATTGATTCTCAATTTCATGTCACTACCAATGTCATGATCATACAATTGCACAAACTTGTACATTTGTATCAAATTATTTTGAGGCAATCTATCCTAGATTCCATATACCAAATCAAAAGGATCACACCCTATTTCCCTTTTGTAAGTCACTATATCTTCCCAGATAGCCATTGTTAACTTTGAGTCCCATGCTAGTGCAGGAGCACCTTCTACATCAACTGAGCATTAGAAGGACACAACAAGAATGTAAGGATCATCAACAAGGTCCTAATAGCACATAGGTTGTTTAGGAATAAAGAGTTGCCCGTAGAATCCAACTGTGAGACTCCAGTACCAAGATTAGGCAGGATAAGC
>MU224402.1:829538-842742 GCA_018584345.1 Thuja plicata
TTTGCAACATTTTGCAAAAGTTGTCAAAGTTGTCAAAATGCAACTTGACAACTTTGCATAATCATTGTAACTAAGCCCCCCAATGGCTAATTAGTTTCAAAATTGGTTGTAAAACATTGGGGGAGGCCTTCTTATGCCCTTACAGGTGGGTAGAAGGTATCATGATGTATTTGGCACTTTTGAATCAATAAAAAATACTTATTTTCTTGCAATTTTGACTTTTTTTGGCTTGTACAGATTTGTACAGAATGATGGAGATCTAAAACCAATTGGAGAAGAAATATTGAACAAATACCTTTCAGATGATTTTGGTTTGAGGTTCTAATTCTATTTCTATCAAAAGTTATTGCAAAAATACTCCTGCAGCCCGTGAGATTGCATCTCTTTCAAGGGTTTGTGACAAATTTGTTTGTAACAAAAGATTCCACAATCAGAAATTAAAACCCCTTGGTGGATCTATTTTATATCAAATGCCCTTCCATTTCATTTTTGTTTCAGGCAAAACCATGCAGGGAGGAGAAAGTAAATTCATGCCCTAGGGGGTGCATCTCTATGTGCACCTATAGATTTCGAGAGGACAGCAGAGTTTTGGAGGCCTAAATCTTTGAACCCAGACCTAAAATTCAGGACTTAAGCCTTTTTATACATTCCTCATCCAATGCAATTTTTTTTTAGGCTTTATGACTTGTCTAGAGGTTACTTCCTTCATTAACTTGACCTATTTGAAGGTTTCCTTAACGATGAAGTTGCAGCAGGTTGTCAAACATTTAATGCACCTGTACCCCTAAACTTTAGGAATGTACAAAGGGTAAAAAAGGGGTACTATAAACCTTATTTTTCTGGTTCCTTCATTTTTTTTCAAAGCATTGGGCATCCAAAACCTCACAACTAGGGCTAGTAGCATTTTTTTGCCTTTACAAAGCAACTATTGGAAGATCAAGTTGCAAAACTATAAAACTTGTTAGAACATGTGCTATTGGACCCAAATAGTCATAATCTATGCCTAATTTCATTCATTCACACAATTTCTTCAATTTGTCTCATTAAACCAAAAATTGCCCTTTAGGTGTTTTAGGAGCAACCAGGGATTGGTTGTCTTCTTGAGTTTGGAGTCTTAGTGATTGAGACCCTTTTCATTTGGTGGTCAGATTGACTTGTAGGACACCTTAATCATCAATTATTGGTGATCTTTTAGGGAATTTACACAAACCTTTGCAGTGATTGCAAGAAGAAGGTTTTTGAAGAACAAATATCTTTGATTTTGGGTGTACCACCACACCTCCATTGTATCACATGCCTTCTTATTTTTTTCCAAGACTCTTTTAATGATCTTAAGAATTTTTTTATTGGTATATTATGCTTAACCATTTCCTTGTGGGTGGTAGGGTGAAGAGTAGGATGTCTGAGTACCATATTCAGTATAAAAATTCATGTACTCTTTAGACCTAAAACACATGGCATTATCTGATACAATTCTCTTTGGACAACCAAACCTTGTTATAATATGTTTTAACAAGTCTATCACTATTTTACTAGTTTCCCTTTTGGTGGGGATTGCTTCAACCCACTTAGTAAAGTAATTAGTAGCTACAACTATCGAGGAATGCCCCCCACTATATTTATTGGTTATCTCTCCAATGAAATCAATACCTCATTTTTGAAAGGGGGCTTTTACTTCTACTGGTGTCAAAGGTACATTACCAAAGAGTTTTAACTTTCTAGAGAATCATTGGCAGGAATCACACTTTTTCACAAGTTGATGGCCATCTTTGAAAATAGTAGGCCACCAGAATCCTGCTCTCAGAACTTTATGTGCAGTGGTCTTTGCCATGTAGTGGACACCATATACCCCATTGTGCATCTCCTGTAAAACTTTGTCTACTTGTTCCTCATCAACATATTTTGATAAGATTCCTTCAGTATTTCTCCACCACAACTCATCTTTGATCAAGGAAAAAAGGATGGCTTGCAACTTTAGGGTTCTCTTCTTGTTTTCATCCATGTCTAGTGGACAATTCATTCTTTGCAAATAAAAAATAATGTTTTTGTGCCAATCAAAATGGTCAAGATTTCATATGAAAGGCCTTCTAATACATTTATGTGATTTGCATCTAAGTTTGTATTAGCCATAAATTTAGCGAATCCCAGCCCTCTTCCCAATTTTGTGATTTGTATTTCAATATTGAACTCCTAGATTTTGTTTATCCATCTGCATCTTTTCCTAGATACTTCTTTTTGTGTGAAGATGTCTTTTACTACTACTGAAGGAACATAAGCAATCACTTTAGCACCTACCAGATAACATCTAAAATCATTTACAACCTTTACGAATGCATAGGATTTTTTTTCATTAATATCATACTTAAGTTCTACAACCTGTAATGATTTCTGAAAAAAGCAATAGGTTGTTCAAAATTTTCTTCATTTTTTTGCAATAAGACAACAACAATTATGTGGCATGATGCAAAAGGAAATATGTTCATTGGTTTTGAATAATAAAAATTTCTTAATATAGGGTCATCCTTAATAGCCTACTTGATGTCTTGGAAAGCCTGAGTGGATTCTCCATTCCACTCCATCGAAGCATTTTTCTTTAACATCTTGGAGATAGGTCTACTCTTCTCAGCAAAGTTTTTAACAAAACGCCTCAAAATGTTTACCCAACCAAAGAAATATTGTATACTTTTCATATTTTTTGGAAGTGGTACCTTGTCAATAGCAACTACTCTTTTAGGATCAATTCTAACCCCTGCTTTTGAAAAAATATGACCCAATAACTTACCTTCAATCACCCAAAAAGTACACTTCTTAGGATTCAAAGAAATCCCAAATTCTAGAGCTCTCTTGAAATTTTTTTCCAAGTGTTCACAATGTTGTTCCTCTTTTTTGGAATATATTGTGAGATCATATTGATAGACCTCTAAAAATTTCTGCAAGAATTCTGAAAAATAAACAATCATAGCCCTTTGAAATGTCGCCCCAACATTTATCAGGCCAAAAGACATTTTTACATAGACCTATGTTCCCCAGGGTGTAGTAAATGCAGTTTTGAATTATTCTAATTCTTTAACCATTATCTGGTTGTATCTAGAGAATCCATCCATCATGGAAATCAACTCACATTGAGTAACCCTCTACAACATGTTTTCCATATTAGGGAGAGCATAATTATCCTTGAGGAAAGACACATCTAAATTTCTAAAATCCACACACAACCTGATATCTCCATTCTTTTTTCTGACGGGAACTAGATTTGAAACCCATGAAGAATGTGTGATAGGTTTGATGATCCCTGCATCCTTCAACTTCATCAGTTCCTACCCCATCTTGGGTCTTAATGTGGGTTTTATAGGTATTTTCTTTTTTCTGAAAGGCTTAGCATCTTCTTTCAGAGGGATCTCATGTTGGAACAAATCTTCATTGTATGCTTTGAGCTCATCATATTTCCATGTAAAAACCTTTTTTTATTTCCTCAAAAGGTCAGTCAAATCCCCTCTCACCTTGGGAGACATCTTATTTCCAATAAATAATTTTGTAGGAACCTCAACTGTTCCTACATTCCCCTCTTAAAAATCCTCAGGCTTATTTACACTTTTAGTAGAATATGGCTTGTCCTCGTTGTCAAAATATCTTTCAAGCACAACCAATCCCTTTGGAACTTTGTTTTATTTTAAATGTAGATCTTACTTACCTAAGATAGTCTCTTTTCCATCTAAGGTCTCTACATATCCACTGAAATCTATTTCCTTGTCTCCAAAGTCTGTCTCATAGTGCAAAAATATCAAAATATCCACATCATCCTCAAAAACTTGCCAACCTCCACATTATCTGGTATTAAAGGCCTACAGTGAACCTCTATTTCAAATATTCCAGAAAATATAACATCTTTTGGCCTCAAAGTAATGTTCCCAAGAAATTTTTTCATTTTGTTCTAGCATCTATCTATCTAGTCAATACCAAATGCATCAAAATTCTCTAGTTCATCCTAGACAACATTTTTGCATTGCTTCAATCTTTGATTTTTTGAAGTATACTTGGATCTAATTTGAGATGCCACCAATTCAAAGTCTCCAATCACTCTAAGACATTTAATTCCATATCTTGAAGCCAATCTTAATCCTAATAAAAAAGCTTCATATTTTGCAACGTTGTTGGTGCATGCAAATAATAATGTTGTAAGATCTAAAATTTGGATTAGTTTAGGGTCTCCTAAATAGGATTTGCATAATGAGATTTGCATAAGGAACAAGACCCTAAGCCCAATTTATATTTTTAACATTTAATTATTATGATAAAGAATGGAAAATGTTTGTACAGAATAGTGGAGTAAGATACCTACCTCATGATCTAGTAGATTTATAAAAGCTCATTTTTTGTAGCCTATGTTGAGTTTTTGAAAAATCCGAAGGATGACCTAGAACAAAAATGTAGAGATGAACAAAACCCAGAAATATTTTTCCGATCTGACACCATCTTGAGAAAAAGGTTGACCTTGACCCACAAATCTCACCCTTGACCCAATAATCTTGACCCTGACCTGCACTTCCTCGATAGAGAATCTATTTTCAGATCTTGATAGTTCGCTGAAAAGGGTACTCAAATTTGGTCTCTAATCAACTGTTCTACACCTGTAACTCCCAAAAACAATACCTGAAAAATATCTGAAGAAGAGGGTTTTGGGGTGGCTATATAGGGTTTTGCCTTAGTCAAACCCCCATTTTGGTGATATCCACCTCCATGAATAGCCAAACATAGAAAGTATATGTGTGTGTGTTTTTCTCTTTGGAAAGAGTATTTAAATCTGTAATATTAAGATCTAATCTTCTAGATTAACAATCTTAACATACATAGAAATGAGAAGGAAAATGCATAGATTTGAATGTGATAAAGAAAGCATACCAAGCCCCAAGGATAAATTACTCCTATCAAATCACAATCCATAGTTGCTATCCCATGATAATGTCATTTGAATGCTTGAATGTTGAGAATGGTAGATCTAAAGTGAAGAACACCTTCTTGCTTCAATGAAGATCCACTATAGCTTTTCCACCAAAAATACTTGAGAAATAGAATCAATATGTCCCTCTATTCTATCCTTCTATATCATCCTCTTTCTTACTTGCATCATCATTGCATCATGTCACCTCTCAATTTCGTTTGATGATCAAATGAAGGCAAAAGAGAGTGCTTATATAGAGATCTCACTATAGGTCTCCTAGGGCAATGCAAGGGACCCAAAATCAAATTTCACCTTGAATTATGCTCCAATTGCAATCACCAACCAAAGAGGAGATGAATTAAATCAAATATCAGAGAAAACACTTCCGCATCTGAACCCGGGGACCCATTTTAAGTTTAGAACCCCGATAAGCTCCAGATTTGAAAGCAGGGACCAACACCCGATAGAGGTCTATGTTGACCTCACACTTGACCTAGGTCAAGGTTGAGTTTGACCCTAATCTAGGTCAAGGTTGACCTCAACCCTGACCTGAGGTTTGAAGAAGGTCACTAGAAAGTGTTTTTTAGATTCCCAGGTCAGCCAGGGACCTAGGAAGGTGAGGGAATCTTCTAGAATGTTGGGATGAAGGCCTAGAGGCCTAGGAAGAGCATGATGAGGCATAGGAGGACCAATACATAGGTCCTACCTAGATGAAAGATTCATGGAGAGGGAAATCTAGGAGAATCCATAAGATCCTACCCTAATTTCACTTAAACATGCAGAATCAAGTGTAGATGCATTCCTAAATGCAAATCTAATATGCAAGAGTACTAAATGAAGGTGCTAAACCTACCAAAATGGAAGTGCTTCCATTTTAAGATGATACATTTAGCCCCCACTTTATCGTAGATATAACACTACGTGAGTATGCAAGCTAAAGTAAGAAAACATCATAAAGTATAAAAAGGATATAGCCAAGTCCTCAATGCGGAGATCCTGCAAGAAACCATTAGTACCCACAACTTGCAGTACACAAGGTTAATGAAAATCCATATAACACCTAAGTCTTACTATGATTATTTTTAGAAGTACATAGAGCCCCTTATGCCCCCTCCCTTATTCTGCTTACTAATTTTTGAAAAGTCAAACAGGGTGATAAGGTTAGTTCTATACACTGAATATGCAGTTTATTGAGAAGTCTTTTCCTAAACTAGTTATAAGGGTCCTAAACCTTCCTAAACTAACTTAAGAGGTTAGGTATTTGAATCAAAATTCCAACACCTCTAATGGCACTGAAAATGGAGCTACCAAACTCAAGTTATGATGAGAAGAGTGAATGCCTATCTAAGTGCAATTGGAAGGGAAAATTGAATTTAACCTAAGTAATTTCAAATGAAACCCTAATAAAACCCTAATTTTTTCACTATAAATAAGAGAAAGAAAGACTTACCTCCTCATTCTTACCATTTCCAGCATTTGGAGAAGGAGACAAGATGACAAGGAGAGAGCAATTTCGAGCGAGCCATATGGAGGTCCTGAGAGAGCGCCTGGCCAGTGGACAGCCACTGCCTAAGGTAGGTGTCCTATTTTTGATGTTTGTGATTGAAAAATTCATGTTTTATAGGAAAGGTCAACCTTGACCCAAAAATTTTGACCTTGACCCTGTTATGTTGACCTTGACTCTTTAAGGTCGACCTTGACTGGGAAGGTTTAGGCCTTTTTGGGGTGAATGTTGACCCTGACACACAAAGGTTGACCCTGACCCATAAAGGTCAACCTTGACCCATAAAGGTTGACCTTGACCCATAAAGGTCAACCTTGACCAGGTTAAGTGGGTACAGTAGTCATTTGATGATATAGTACTAATCAAATTCTTGTTTGTGCTTATAGGACCCTGTCTATCTGCGAGAGAATCCCTTCAGAGGGTTACTACAATCAGCCAAAGAGAGTGTGTCCGAGTTACAATAGGATGAGATACAGTTATTGAGAGATGTGGGATTTTTCTGGGTAGTAGTCTTACCATAGATGAGGTTCCACTGGTCCATGATATCAGCCCTGATAGAGAGATGGGATGAGGATACTTGTTCCTTCCATCTTCCATCAGGAGAGATCACGATCATGCTAGAGGATGTGTACAGGATCCTACGGCTTCTGTTCTGAGGCATGCCTGTCAGACCGAGAGTACCATGGGGTCCTCCCGAGATTTTTGTAGATATGGAGTATTGTTTGGGACAAGTACCATAGATAAGGACCCGATTAGATTAAATCTCTCTATCAACCATACTAGTAGGTCCGACACCTTTGGTACAGAGAGTGATGTTATGTATACTTTCTTTGGTTGTAGTACCCAGCACAAAGGGTATAGTATTTTTAGCACCATTTACCTATCTCTTACATAGGATGGAGAGCAATAGGGTCATCATCTTATGCGGCTACAGCATGTTGGCTCATCTTTATCATGAGTTGAGTCAGTTAGTGAGATATCAGTGGGAGAGTCTTACAGTATGCACCTTATTACAGGTTTGGATGTTTGAGCATTTCATATATACATGACCACAGGGTGTTCCTGTGATGATAGATGTGAGCACACCGAGAGCCTTTTCATATCCACTAGTAGATGTTTGGTAGTATGGAGATATCCTCTTTTGGAGAGTAGGCCTTGACCGTATACCAGGTATAGATGTGATATGGATACCTTATTGTTAGATGATAGAGTGGTTGGATACCCGACATCATTTGAGACACTCGCAGTAGTGTAAGCTACTAGAAGGTTCTACAAATCATGTCATGATGCCATACTACTATGATAGGGTGATGAGATAGTTTGGTCTAGTATTGTGGGTTCCTCGGACAGTACCTTCATATGTATACCCTATGAGATATTATCAGAGACCTGGCACCATACGCTGACCTATAGTAGCAGATATTGTTGATAGTGAGATAGATGAGACCAAGGATGTAGAGGTAGACCCTGGTACATCCTATGTAGGTTCCAACAGAGATTATATAAGATATTGGAGTTTATAGGGGACCCATCCTATCTTTTCTGATGACTACCCCACAGGTGATCTAGGTCCTTCAGAGAGGAACCCTCAAGGAGGTGACATACCAGTAGAAGAGGAGGAGGACCAAGTAAATGAGGAGGAGCATCCCTTTGAGGTAGATCCTATGGAGGAGGAGAGAGAAGATGAGTGAGCAGAGGAGAGAGAAGAGGAGAGAGCAGAGTGGATGCCCCCAGGCAGCAACACAGGTATCGGTGATCAGGCAGTCTATGTTCCACCCTTGAAATCATGATGACCTCCCAGAGCACATACAGAGACACCACCACCTCGACCTAGACATAGAAAGTGAGGAGAGGGTAGTCATTCCATGCCCCTACCATCTAGATCCTTTGGTGACGCCCAGGTGGGAGATCTAGGTAAGATATATGGAATTTTGATTTTTAGAATGTTTTGAATAAATCTTTTTCTAAAAGGAGTATTTAAAGAAGTTTTGAATTTGAATTTTGCAGCGAGCGTAATGGAGTGGAGGAGTTTTTTATCTGAGGTTTTGAAGGATACATGTATATCCTACTGACTTCTAGTTATTGAGAGAGAGTCCCTTATAGGAAAAAGGGATCCTGGAAGACATGCAGATATCTTCCTATGTGTGCAGCGAGAACTAAGGCTATGTAATGAAAGAGAAGAGTAGGTGACAACCAATCTACAAAGAGCCCAGGAGCATATCCAAGAGATGAGCATCTCGAGGAGCTGGACATGGACTACCATTCCAAGATCCTCAACCTCACACCACAGATTAGAGAGAGATGGGAGCCACCGACCTTCAGAGCATAGAGATAGAGTTTGATAGATATGGCATATATTCCACATATGTATTAAACTCAGAAGAAACTTATTTATGAAGAAGACTTTGTTTTGAACAAATCATTCTATTGTTGATTACTATATTTTCATCAATGCATAAAACTTAATAAAAGAAAGAGGAAAGGAAAATTTGTATGAATGCATTCTAATTTACATAACTTATAAAATAATTATTCTATAAGGAACGCATACCTACATAAAGAAATAATGATGAATTAGGGATGATAATGTTTGAGATGCTTAATATTAATACATTCCTTAAGAGGGATACCATTCATATCAGCAATTTTATAAGCACCTGAACTAAAGTCCTCAATTACCACAAAAGGTCCAAGCCAATTTGGGCTAAATTTTCCTTTTTCACCAGGTAGAGAATTCACATTCCTTTGATTTTCATATAAGACTAAATCACCTACCAAGAATGACCGTTCAATAACCTTGTGATTATACTATTTCTAAATTGATTTGTGATAAGCCTTAATATGTTCCAAAGCATTTATCTGTTGTTCATCTAACATTTCTAATTCCTGTAATCATTTTTCCTGAAAAGTATCCTTGTCAATGATCCCAAGAAATGAAACACACAAAGATGGTATTTCTAATTCTAAAGGCATGATAGCATCAATACCATAAACAAGATTATAAGGGGAAGTACCTATGGCCATACAAACACTAGTCCTAGAAGCCCACAAAGCATAAGTAAGTTGTGTATGCCAATCTTTCACATGTTTGTTAACAGTTTTCTTTAATATTTGTTCAATAACCTTGTTTGATGCTTTGGCTTGACCATTATATTGAGGGTAATAGGGAGTAGAAAATCTGTGTTGAATATGATATTTCTCCATGAATTTTGTGACTTCTTTATTCTTGAAAGAAGTACCATTATCCAAAACTATCATTGAAGGAATACCAAATCGTGCTATAATATTATTAAGAATAAAATCACAGATAATATCTGCAGTGGTAGAGTGAAGAGGAATATCCTCTACCCACTTTGTGAAGTAATCTATAGTCGTGAGGATGTATGTATGTCCTTGAGAAGAAGCCGGTGAGATTTTTCCAATAAGGTCAAAACCCCAAATGCTAAAAGTCCATGGAGTAACTTGATTACGAAGCTCACGAGAAGGAGCATGAATTAAATTACCATGTTGTTGACACTAAGGACACTTTTTAACAAATGTAAAGGAATCTTGCTCCATTGTTTGCCCCATTCTAAGAAGTTTATTAACTAAATATTTCCCACCAAAATGTCCTCCACAGGAACCCGAATAATCCTCTGCTAAAGAAATAGGTACTTTGATTTTACTAAGACATCTTAATAGTAAACCATTATAAGATTGTTTGTAAAGCATCTCTCCTAAAATGATATAACGGGATACAAGCTTTATAATATGATTACGCATGTTTCTTGTTGATGAATCCTTAAAAGTATTATCTTTCAAAAAATAAAAAACATGTGAATACCACTCATCTAAATGCAAATTACAACAATCAATAGTAACCTTATCAGAGATTGCAAGGAAGTTAAGAGTGTGTATAGTAAATTGAAAGTCTTCAACCTTATTCTCAAGACAAACTAAAGAAGATGCACTTGCCATGGCATCTGTGTATCAATTCTCTTTCCTAGGTAAAGTTTGAATTGTGTAAGAAGAGAATTGTGAAAGAATATCTAGAGCCAAATCTTGATGTTGCATCATTTTATCATTCTTAGTTTGATAACCTCCTTTGATTTGTTCCATAATCAATTATGAATCCCCATAAATTTCCAAGTTTTTAATATGAAGGGATGAAGCTGCTCGTAAGCCAGCTATAAGAGCTTCATACTCCGCAATGTTGTTAGTACAAGGAAAAGTTAATTTATATGACATAGGGATCAATTTTTTTGTAGGAGGGACCAAGATAATGCCTACCCCAGATCCTGCCTTGCATCTAGAACCATCAAAATATAATTCCCAAACATCTTCTTTTTTTATTTCAAATATATTCTCATCTGGAAGTTCTACTGAGGTAATAGTTGTATTAGAATGAGGACAAGGAGCTTCAGCTAAATAATCAATTAAAGCTTGTCCTTTAATTGACTTTTGAAGGATAAAATTGAGATGGAATTTTGTAAGAAAAATCACCCATTTTTCCAACCGGCCAGAGACATCAGTTTTTGAGAAAAGGTGTTTTAAAGGATCAAATTTAACAGTCACATTGACCTCAACATTCAACAAGTAATGCCATAGTTTTTGATAAGCATAAACTAAAGCCAAGCACTGTCATTCTAGTTGAGTATATTGTGTTTCATATTCCAATAAGGTTTGACTAATATAGTATATTGGTCTTTCCTTTCCTTCATTGTCATGTTGAGCCAACAATGCACTCACAGCATTGGAAGTAGCAGAAGTATATAGATAAAAGGGTTTATTGAATTGAGCAGGTTGTAAAATAGGAGGATTAGCAAGATACTCTTTAAATTTCTCAAAGGATTTCTTACATTCCTGGTTCCAAGAAAAAATGGCATCTTTTCTGAGTAAAGAAGTAAAAGGAATAGTCCTATTGGCTAGGTTAGAAACAAAGTGATGAATAGATTTTATTTTTTCTTGTAAACTATGTAATTATGAAATATTCTTAGGAGGAGGCATGTTAATAATAGCATCAATATTTTCAGTATCAACTTCTATGCCTCGCTTGGAGATTATAAATCCTAATAATTTTCTAGAGTCAACTCTGAAAGCACACTTCTTCGGGTTTAATCTCATCTTATAACTCCTAATTCTTTCAAATATTTGTCTCAAAATGAATGCATGATCCTCTCTTTGTATATATTTTGCCAAGATATCATCCACATAATCTTCCAAAATATTATGGATGTAATCATGACAAATTAACGTCATAGAATGTTGATAAGTTTCTCCCACATTTCTTAATCCAAAAGGCATCATGACCCAACAGAATTTCCCCCAGGGTGTAATAAATGTGGTCTTAAGTTGATCCTCAATAGGAGTAAAGATTAGATTATAACCCGAAAATCCATCCATAAAAGATGTATAGTCAGAAAATGGAATCACTTCCATTGTAGATGTGTTTAGCCTTCTGAGTAAGTGGTTTGGGGTCATGACAAGCGCCTTGAATGGGTTCCTGATCTTGACATGGCTTCCTCCCTATTCTGTTCCTCTTTCCACTCCTGTTTGGCCTGATTTTTGCATTCTGGATGGTAGAATGGTGATTCTGGGTTTCAGGGTCAAGGTTGACATTTTAGGTCTATGTCGACCTCGACCTTGACCCAGGGTTTAGATCCTAGGGTCTTGCAATTTCAGGAGGTCGGCCTTTGGAAAAAGTATTTCTCACTCCCGGGTCGACTGTTTTAGGTTCTGAAGCGTAGATTCTAAAATTATATTTAATATAGGTCCTCTCCTAGGGGTAAAGGCTTTAATGGTATTTAATTCTCCTATGTAGGCCTCCTTGGAAGATTGTGCCCTAATTTCATATAAAAGGGAAGCTTTCTCTCTCATTTTCTCTAAGTCTTCTAATCATCAAGTGAGCTCAAGCATTCCTAATTGAGATCAAACATCATCAAGTGAAGGTCAAGCAAGCAATCAAGCAAGATTTCAAGAAAGCATTCATCCATTCAAGTATCCATTTTCATGAAGGAGATCCATTGGAGGCCATTGAAGAATTGAAGCTACAAGGTGCCCTTTTGGTGATCTCTCCATCCATCTTCTTCTGATCCTTTTCCCAATTCAAGAACCCATTTCAAGACTTAGTGTTGGAGATATACAAGAAAGAAATTGAAGACATCCTACCTTTCTACATTCTACATTTGAAGCATACATGTGGATTCAAGGATTTGAATCCTCCATAAGGACTTTTTCAAGCAAGTTTAATTTATGCATTTACTTTGTCCATTTCTGCAATTTCAATTACATATATTTGAGGCTAATTCCAAAACTGGGGTTTGACCAAGGAAAACCCCTCCCCCACAACAAAATAATCTCCTTTTTCTTGTAGGTATAGGTATAGAATAGTGGATTTGAACCCAGATCTGGATACCCTTTTCGGCAAACTTTTGGGATCCGTAAACAAAGTCACTTTCGGATCTATGTAGGTCAGGGTTGACATTATTGGGTCAAGGTTGACATTTGTGGGTCAAGGTCAACCTTTTTCATAAGATGACATCAAAACGGAAAATGATTTCTGGGTTTTGTTCCTCTCTACATTTCGATTTGGCATCCATTGTTAGTTTTTCTAGAAACAGTCTACAGACCTCAGAAAACAACATTCTTTGATCTGCAATATTTCAAGGTTAGTGCATTTCTTAGATCTTTTCAATTACAGTCATATATCATTTCTATATATATAAATTATAGAATTTAAGGTATCTCCTTTGTTATTTTCCTTTCCAAATAGTTGATTCATT
>MU224402.1:845427-860176 GCA_018584345.1 Thuja plicata
TCATAAATGTCTTAAGTTCATTCATAATGGAGAAGTCAAAATGATTAATCATAGTTTGTTTCAACCTTCTAGGCCTAGAGATTGCGCTACTCTCAATTTTCTTTGGCCTTCATTACCTAACTCATGTTGCCTTGCCCTGATCATCTTTTTCATTCCTATCAAGCTTACAAACATCGCAAAATTTTTGAGTTAAGTATGCCTCAAATTGATTCCAACCGTCGTCTTTTTCCTACTCCTGCAATATCTCCTCTACCCATTGCTGCTAATAAAATTGATCAAATTCCTCCTCTTCCATTACAACCTATTGAGAATCCTCCTATAGAACCTGTGAAGGAACCTATTTTTATTCCTTCTAGTTCTCAACATTTACCAAATAAAGTTAAACGTAACAAATATGCTAATGAATGTCGTAAGAAGTGTAGAGCTAATGCTAGAGCTCGTGCTTCTATGATTTGAAATTCACTACCTACCTTTGATCAACTAATGTCTGATGCATTGGATTTTAATATTCATGATGTTAAGACAAATGAGTATGATGATCCTATTCACATCTTGGATCCTATTTCAATCAACCTTGATGAGCAGGACACTCTCGATGATCCTATTGATCTTAGTGATGAATATGAGACCGTTGATCTGGATAATGATTTACCTCATATGCTTTCAACTCAATTAAAAATTACACCTAGTATTGAGCATTGTGATTCTCAAGAGGATCCTTGTTTGGAACTGGCTATCATTCCTACTATATTGGATATAGTCCCTCTTGCAAGTTTCCCACTTACCCTAAATAACATAAGCCAAGATGGGGAAGGTTGACAACATGTTGGACTGGCTCATCGTTTATGGTAGCCCTTTTTTTTGTGTTTGTATGTTGTAATGTGCTCCCTCATAATGTGTTTCTAAATGTTTGTTAGATTCATTTATACGATCCTTGTTACTCTGTTGGTATAAGGTGATAAAAGAATCGCAATTGTTGTTCAATTCTTCTATATGTATCTACATTCTTCTATATGTTGTTTTATGTTATGTTGTACATGTGTTATTGTTTGTAACTATGCTCCTTGTACAATCTTCTTGGATCTGTGACATGGTAGCACTAATTATTTTTGGTCTCCATTTTGTGGTCCGAAAAGATTCATCTTCATAATTCTTAAGTTTATTTCCTCCTTTGTGATTGTACTTCTACTTTCTTTGGGGAATGATGTCAATAATATTATATTTCTATGTACATGTTATCTTATGATCATACTGACCCCACATTAGGTAGATCCCTTTTTTGTTCTTATGTATGTTTATTTCCCTTGATTTGTCTTCCTTTGGGGGCATCTCGCAGTGGAAACGTAATCCGTAGAGTTGCTGATGTTTTCGTTAAAATCATTGCTCCTATTAAAGTGTTAGCAATGACTTTAACATGGGGGCATACACTCTACTCACTTTTTTTCACACATGCACATTCAAGATCATTTTTAAGATATACAAAATTTTCCCTTTATGGATTAAAAGAAACTAATCCTTAAAGCATGGTCATTTTTTACTTTTTTAGGATCTCTTGATCCCTCCAGTTTAAATTTACATGGATCTCTTGATCCCACCAGCTTTCAATTTACAATAATTTGATCCCTTTAAGAATGGATCTTCCTAATGGGTTGACTAGTGAGTAGCCACATTCACTAGGTAGTTCAATTCCATCTTTCCAGTTACGCCTTTGTGTGGTTCACATTGAGACATAAGTTCTCATTGGGTGAGATAATCACACCCTCTCTCTCTCTACTTAACTAAGTGATGTCTCTCTTATCATGATCTTAGGGTTGATAAAGACTTAGGTCCCTTGGGGTCTTGAGGGTTTCTTTATCCATTTTGGTTCCAATAAGATTGTCTTTTCTGTATATTCTCCTTTACCAAGAGTTTGTGTTGAGCTCATACTCTTGGTAAAGTGGGGGCTAAATGTATAGTTGGAAAATGGAAGCACATCCATTGTAGACATGTTTAGCCTTCCAAGTAAGTGGTTTGGGGTCATGACAAGCACCTTGAATGGGTTCCTGATCTTGACATGGATTCCTCCCTGTTCTATTCCTCTTTCCACTCTTGTTTGGCCTTATTTTTGCATTTTGGATGGTAGACTGGTGATTCTGGGCTTCAGGGTCAAGATTGACATTTTAGGTCTATGTCGACCTTGACCCTGACCTAGGTCAGGGTCAAACTTGACCTTGACCCAGGGTTCAGATCCTGGGGTCTTACAATTTCAGGAGGTCAGCCTTTGCCAAAAGTATTTCCCGCTCCCGGGTCGGCTGTTTCGGGTTCTGAAGCATTGATTCTGAAATTATATTTAATATAGGTCCTCTCCTAGGGGTAAAGGCTTTAATGGGATTTAATTCTCCTATGTAGGCCTCCTTGGAATATTGTGCCCTAATTTCATATAAAAGGGAAGCTTTCTCTCTCATTTTCTCTAAGTCTTCTAATAATCAGGTGAGCTCAAGCATTCCTAATTGAGATCAAACATAATCAAGTGAAGGTCAAGAAAGAAATCAAGAAAGATTTCAAGAAAGAATTCATCCATTCAAGTATCCATTTTCATGAAGGAGATACATTGGAGGCCATTGAAGGATTGAAGCTACAAGGTGCCCTTTTGGTGATCTCTCCATCCAGCTTCTTCCAAGCCTTTTCCCAATTCAAGAACCCATTTCAGGACTTAGTGTTGGAGACTTACAAGCAAGAAATTGAAGACATCCTACCTTTCTACATTCTACATTTGAAGCATACTTGTGGATTCAAGGATTCAAATCCTCCACAAGGACTTTTTCAAGCAAGGTAAATTTATGCATTTACTTTGTCCATTTCTGCAATTTCAATTACATATATTTGAGGTTAATTCCAAAATTGGGGTTTGACCAAGGCAAACCCCTCCCCCACAAAAAAATAATCTCCTTTTTCTTGTAGGTACAGGTATAGAATAGTGGATTTGAACCCAGATTTGGATACCCATTTTGGCAAACTTTTGAGATCCATGAAAAAAGTCACTTTCAGATCTGTGTAGGTCATGGTCGACATTATTGGGTCAAGGTCAACCTTTTTCATAAGATGACATCAGAACAAAAAATTATTTCTAGGTTTTTTTCATCTCTGCGTTTCGGTTTGGTATCAACTATGAGTTTTTCTAGAAATAGTCTACATACCTCAGAAAACAACATTCTTTGATCTGTAATATTTCAAGGTTAGTGCATTTCTCAGATCTTTTCAATTACAGTCATATATCATTTCTATATATATAAATTACAAAATTTAAGGTATCTCCTTTGTTATTTTCCTTTCCAAATAGTTGATTCATTTGTGCATTAACCCTTCTCTTAGGTTGATCAACTTGGATCTCCCATTTGTGCATTTGGGAATAGAAAAGGAACATCTTATCTTCTCCTTAATCACAATTGCAATAGATAATCAATTCACAAACAATATACAAATCAAATCAATCAGTTCTATACTTTATCTATTACATTTTAGTAAGATCATATCATCTCATATGATAATAATCATTTTTCTTATCTTACAAAAGATAATAAAGCATGTCCCGCTGTTGAATCCACAATCATGTCAATATTAGGTAATGGGAAATCATATTTTAAGGACGCCTTATTTAAATACCAAAAATTAGTACACATTCTAATCTTATTTTTCCTTTAGAAATAGCCACAATATTGGAAATCCACTCAAAATAATCAATAGAGCAGATGAATCCAACACCTAATAGCTTTTCAATTTCAGCTTTAACTAGTAAAGCGATGCCCAGATTCATCTTCCGAATCTTTTGTTTCACAAGTTTAGCATTAGGCTTAAGGATAATATTATGAGTAACTATCTTGGGATATATGTCCGACATATCCGAATATGTCCAAGAAAAGATATCTTTATATTCAAGCAAGAGAGAAACCAATTGATCACATTCATCTTGACTCAAACACTTTCCAATTTTGATTATTTTTTCAGCATCATTCTTGTCTACTTGAACTTCAATGGTCTCAGTTATTAATAAATTACTTTGTGTAGGAAAATCCATTGGTAAAGGAGAGATATCCTGATCATCATGTTCTCCAAAGTAGGCCTCACTATTCAAACAATAGAGCTTTCTTCTTTTATGATGAAATGTAGGTAGATCCTGATAAGCTCCTAAAAAATCAGCAAAGGCTTCATCCTCAGGAAAGATGTCCAAAATAGGCTTTTGATCCATGTCAAGGAGAAGCAGATTAACCAATTTCAAATTTCCACCACAAATATGATTGACATTAAGGGGAAAAGTTGATGGTTATCTATAAGGATTGAATCCTAACCCATAAGTATAATCGCAACCTTCATTATCTAAGGGTACTTGTATACCTTGTTCATATTTACCACAACCATTCCCATTAAATCCTGATTTCTTGAGTAAATGATAACCAGAACCATATCTGTCAGCCATATCAGATTGAGTTAAAGGAGTGGCATATGTCACAACGTCATAGCAATCTAGTTTTATTGTCTCAATTGTTTCTTCGTGAGTAGCAGCAACAAAGTTACTTTTTAATTCCTTAGAAAGCGGAGATGGAATAAAAACTTGTTTTTTAAATTCAGTTTGTTTTTTCATAAATTCCAAATCTGAGACTTTATATTCTCCTATGAAAAAGAGATTAAAATCCAATGTTCTCCAATCATCTTCTATTAGGGAAGAAGATGGAATTTCATCTTGTTTAACCTCAGGCGGTTGCTTAGGTTTTTTAATTGGTTGTATAGGCTCGGAAACCTTAGCATATTCTGCATTTAGGAAAGGATTTTGCGCATCATCCGCATGTAGTGTGTACATTAGATTGTTATAAATGAACCTAACCTTGTGATGAAGAGTAGAAGGAACTGTGTGCATAGCATGTAACCAAGGTCTTCCTAATAAAAGGTTATAATTGAGTGGCCTGGTCATAACATGGATAGGAGTGTACAAAAGAATAGGACCAACTTTAATAGGTAGCGTAATACTACCCAAAGTTTTCTTTGCAATATTATTAAATCCACGAATAGGAATATTATCTGGTTGAATAGTTGTAAGAACAACCTTAATTTCCCTAAGCATATCCATGCTACAAACATTAAGCCCAGATCCATTGTCAATCAATGTTCTATGAATGATACTCTGATTAATAGAGACAACAACCCTAAGAGCATCATATTGATTCTGCACCTCAACAGTAGGTAAATCATCATCCTAAAACACAATAGGAGGTACAAGATGCATAGTATGCATGCATTCCAAAAATGAATTAATGGTTTGTTGGTTAGGAGGTAGAGTAGACTAAGTTGACAAAGCTTTTTGCAATGCCTCATGATATGTAGGGGAAGTTTGAAGTAGTTGCCATAAAGATATCTTAGCTGGAGTAGCATGTAACTGTTCAAATAAATCATATTCCTTAAAGGAAGAAGGTAACCTAGGTGCTTGAGGAAGCACAGGTTGGGAATGAGGTAAAGTAGCTAGGACAGTAGGTTGAGGATTATTCCATGTGCGATAAGCATGTGAAACAGAATCCGTGTTATCAAAGAAATCCAAAGGATCTCTAGGTTTACCATTACTTGTTATTTTAGGATATCCTTTGACTGTCATCAAAGGTTTAGGAGAGACCATTTTAGGTGTCTCAATGTCGCAAATAGAGGAATATGAAGGTAACTATGCATACACTCTATGGTAAAGGTCAATTGGAGAGGTTGTGGAGGAGGATGAAATAGGAACGGGATCCATGGAAATCTCATTCAAACCATTTATATCCTCACTTCCATGTACCTTATTAAGGGATCTATCACTTTGCACAATAAAATCCTCATCAAAGTATTCAAAACAAAAATCATACATGTTGAACATAAGAAAACACCATAAGCATGAAAAATGTAAATGTTTTTGTAATTTCAAATTAATTTTGTGTGTGTGTGTGTGTGTGTGTGTATATATATATATATATATATTTGAAATATAAATGCAAGAAAAAGAAACCTACTTCTATGTTCATGCAAGATCTAATATGAGATGTAAATCTAACACCAAGGAAAAAGAAAGTGTTGTCTATCGTAGGTTCACCAAAATGTAAGATCTAAAATTTGGATTAGTTTAGGGTCTCCTAAATAGGATTTGTGTAATGAGATTTGCATAAGGAACAAGACCCTAAGCCCAATTTCAGTCTTTTACATTTAATTATTATGATAAAGAATGGAAAATGTTTGTATAGAATAGTGGAGTAAGATACCTTCTCATGATCTAGTAGATTTAGAAAAGCTCATTTTCTACAGCCTGTGTTGAGTTTCTGGAAAATCTGAAGGATGATCCGAAATAGAAATGCAGAGACAAACAAAACCCATAAATATTTTTCTGATCCGACACCGTCTTGAGAAAAAGGTTGACCTTGACCCAGAAATCTCACCCTTGACCCAATAATCTCAACCCTGACAGAGAATCTATTTTCAAATCCTGATAGTTTTCTGAAAAGGGTACTCAAATCTCATGTCAGATTGACTGTTCTACACCTGTAACTCCCAAAAATAGCACCTACAAAATATCTAAAGAAGAGGGTTTTGGGGTGGCTATATAGGGTTTTTCCTTAGTCAAACCCCCATTTTGGTGATCTCCACCTCTATGAATAGCCGAATATATAAAGTATATGTGTGTGTGTTTTGCTCTTTGGAAAGAGTCTTTAAATATGTAATATCAAGATCTAATCCTCTAGATTAACAATCCTAACATACATAGAAATGAGAAGGCAAAAGCATATATTTGAATGTGATAAAGAAAACATACCAAGCCCCCAAGGCTAAAGTACTCCTATCAATTTACAATCCATAGTTTCTATCCCATGATAATGTCTTTTGAATGCTTGAATTTTGAGAATGGTAGATCTAAAGTGAAGAACACCGTCTTGCTTCAATGAAGATCCACTATAGCTTGTCCACCAAAAAATCTTGAGAAATGGATTCAATATGTCCCTCTAGCTTGTCCTTCTATATCATCATCTTGCTTACTTGCATCATCATTATGCTCCAATTGCAATCACCAACCAAGGAGGAGATGAATTAAATCAAATATTAGAGAAAACACTTCTGTATCCTAACCCAGGAACCAACACTCGACAGAGGTCTATGTCAACCTCACCCTTGACCAAGGTCAAGGTTGAGTTCAACCCTGAAATAGGTCAAGGTTGACCTCAACCCTGACCTAGGTCAGGGCTGATCTTGACCCTGACCTGAGGTTTCAGGCAGGTCACCAGAAAGTGTCTGTGAGATTCCCAGGTCAGTCGGGGACCTAGGAAGGTGAGGGAATCTTCCAGAATGCTTAGATGAAGGCCTAGGGGCCAAGGAAGAGAATGATGAGGCCTAGGAGGACCAATACATAGGTCCTACCTAGAGGAGAGAGTCATGGAGAGGGAATTATAGGATAATCCATAAGATCCTACCCTAATTTCACTTAAACATGCAGAATCAAGTGCAGATGCATTCCTAAATGCAAATCTAATATGCAAGTGTACTAAATGAAGGTGCTAAACCTACCAAAATGGAAGTGCTTCCATTTTAAGATGATAAAAATGTGAATGATAATTTGAATATTTTACCAGTGGAAGCTATCAACAAAACTCCAGTGCCAGCTCCCTCCTTAGAACTAGCACCATCAAAATACATAGCCCATAAATTATTTTTTTAGAATAACTAAGAGGGGGGTGAATCAGTGGCTTCAAAAATATTCCATTAAATCAACCCAAAAACTTAGTACCTCAATATTAAGCCTCTTGTTATCTCCATTGCTACAAGATGAATGCCTTTAAACAATCTCAACAAATAACTACTACTCAGAGTTCACTGTTAAACCTTATTCTTACTGTTTATCGATTAGTAGTCTTTTACTTACCAAAATGTAGTAAATAACTTAGTGTATACTGATCAATATAGATTAGTTATGTGTAATGCAAAACACTAAAATAATGACTCATAAACACATTGACACATGGATTTTTAACATGGAAACCATGTTAAGGGAAAAACCACTTGGGACCAGTAACCCAAAATTTTCACTCTTATTAATTGAGCTCAGTGAAGAGCCAACCTTGTTAAAGGTTACAAACACACTATTAGGTGTCACCTTACTAGAGGATTTAAATAGAATAGTATATCACTTGATATCTGACATCTCTATGCTACCTTTTATGACCAAACCTAGTGTAGTTTATCAATTGGTATCTAGCATCTCATTCTATCTTCATGACCAAACTTTCTGATACTCCTTGGGATGTATCTCAAAAAGGACTGTTAAGTCCTGCTCGGTTAAGAGACTTTCAGATCCATTGATTAAATTGAAACACTAAATGATATTTTCACATATACAACTATAATTTGCAAATTTTTAGACTAATGTAATCTCATAATACCTTTCTGATCAATGTATCTTTTCAATATATTTTCTCCACTTCTTTCTGCTTAGTGATGTTGTGCTTCTCTATTGCTCAGTGTCCACAAAATTAGCTCTGTTCTTCAACTTGATTGATCAGGCTTGAAGAAAGTTTTTCTTCATCATTTTCTCTCTAGCATCCTCTTTTCTATTCACCCCTAATTCATAATGAATTATCTTGTCTCTTTATAGACATTATTTCATTGTTTCTTAATTCTTGACTTTCTTATTCTTGGTGTGATCCACAATCTTAGCCAATCTTTCTTTAAAGCTTTACCTTAGTTTTATCCCGTAGATTTCTCTTTGACAACTGGAATAAAATAGCTTTAAATCTTTCTCTTATCTCTGGCTTTAACTTTTTTATGAAAACAATATTAACAACCAGTTAACTCTTTCTTTAGCTCTTTACAGCTAAGTCTTTTTTCATTTTTGAACTTTAGTTCCTTTCAGTGTTTTAACTCTTTGTTAGCTTTGGTCAACACTTCAATTCTCCTCAGGCATCTCCGTCAGGGTTCTTGTCCATCGAGCAGCACTGTGAAGTTCTTCTCTTTGGTTATACTTGTGATTTTTCTCATCGGGAATGCTTGTCGGGTTTCTTGCTTGGGCATCACTGTGACTTTTCTCTCAGGTTTCTATGTCTATCGGGTGCACTGCCCGTCGGTGTTTGTAGTCACTAAGTTAATACTGGTCTTTTATGCATTACTGATAGAATAATTTTTATCTCTCTAGTTCTCTGAAGTCTTGACACTTTGTATATAACCAATCAGATTATATCAAGTTGACATCAATGACAATACAATACATTAACTGATTTAATGTCTTTCATTAACTTTCTGCAGCTTGGTGATTATCAACTTAACATCTTCAAATATTCAATCAATTATAGTTCATCATATTTTTGTTTTGATAAATTAGTTTCATCCTTAGATAATAGTGTAGGTTGAAACTTTCCTCCAACCCCCTTTTCTTGCACTTGGAAAGATCCCATATCAGTGTCTAGGAAACAATTCATGTTATCATCTTCTTCTTCCTCAATCATGTGAGGAGTTCTAGTTTCTCTGGACACGTTAATGTTTTCACCAGTAATATTAAATGTAGAAAATAATATATCACACTGAATACTTCCCCCCATTGAAGCACTCTATTTTCTTGATAACAACATTCCATATTGAGGGGAATGTCCACAACTAATACACTCATTGTTAGTATTTTGTCAGGGTATGCAGCTAAATTATAAGGTAAAGCTTTAATAGTACCAATAGTAGGTAATTCTCTAGAACCCATGGCTTGGCATCTCCCATGTGGTATATCCACCTTTAATCCCATTAACTTCATCACCTCAGTAGGCATGATAGTATTAGATGCTCCATAATCTATCATACAATTATTTAACATCTTTCCATTTATAACCAAAGTTAAGAAAAAAGGATCTACAATCCCCAAGGAAGTACAAACAACATTTGTATCCAGGTAAATTTGAGGAATCTTTGAAACTAGCTCATTAGACTCCTTTGGCCTATTTGTAGATTTATCTTGTGGATCTATCATTTTATTAATCTCTTCTAATCCAAGAATCTTTGTAGAACTAACACCTTTAACCCATGTTAAGGCCTTTTCCTTGTGTACACCGATTCTCATCATTTCCAATAAAGGAACCTTGACATTAATATGGGAAAGGAGTTGCCCCATATCAATAGGGGTATATTTCATATCAGATACATGTTTCTTTTCATTTATACAATCTTCATCCTCAACTTGAGATGCCAATTAGGGCTCATATCACTTTCGTTGTTTGCTTTCCTTTTGAGGAGGAAGCACAAGATTTTCTGGTGTTTTTATTTTTTACTTGTACACAATATTCAAACCATTAGATTTATTTTCTTTTTTAACCAAAACTTTCTTAGCACCCTCAGCATGCTTTTCTTTTTCATGTGGCTGTTTGGTATTTGTTTTGGTTTCTTTAATAAAGATACTTGTAGGTTTTCCATCTACATTTCCCACTGTTCTATTTCTTAAGCTATAGTTACCCCTTTCCTGATTAACCATGTTTCCTATAATTTAAGCAATTTCCTTATCAGAGGGTCTTCTAAAAATAGGGGTTTCCTCACCCTTCTCAGCATTGCACCTCATATTATCAATTTCCCATTCTTCTATATTAGAATCACCTTGTTGATAATATGTTTCTTTTCTGTTCAATGAGCCAGATGCAAATTATTTTTTACTCATTATTAGAGACCATCCCATCCCGTAAATGTGAAGAAGCTATTGCACAACCACTATCATCATATAATTCATCCTCATCCTCCCCTTGATCTTCACTAGCAGATACTTTTGAAGCAATAACACAATAATCACGGTTGTGAGGTGATTGGTATGCCATGCACCAAGAATTATCATTGCACATGTTAACAATGGCTTTATGTATAGGGCCTGGGGTTTTATCATCAAATTTTTCTTTCTGTTGTGGGAGAATAGGCTTCACATCCTTCTATTGGGTGTTATAGGGATAGTTCTGCATCCTAGGCTATCAGTTGAAATTATTAAAGGATGGCTTATCAATGTTTGAAGCCCTATTATTCTTACTCTCTCTAATCTGTAAATCCTTCAGAGCACTTAGAATTTTCTTCAAACTATCCTCTTCCTTAGGTTTAGCATTTGAATACTTGTCTGATTCCTTTTTGTTAAACCTTGTTGGCTTCAATCTTCCTTCTACCTACTTTCCCTCACACTCTTCTATTTGTTTCAATGTTAATTGCTATTTTGTATGCTTCCCTAATATTTTTAGTGTTCTTATCTCTAATATGATATCCCATTTTTGAATAAAAAGCATTCGAATAAGTTGTGAGACATACCTTATTATCCAGTCTCATCACTTGAAATAGTTTGTGCATAGCTCTTTGGAATCTTATGTTGAATTCAACCACCTCTTCATTTGGGTTCTTCTTGATGTTGTTGAATTCATTCAACATGAAACCTTCATTTGTCTTATCACCATATTGATCCTTGAAACAATATTTAACTTCATCCATGGACCCTAGACAATCATGAGGTAGTCGTCTAAACCAATCCCTGGCATCTTCAGTTAGTGATTGAACAAACAATTGCATCATCACATTATCATGTCCAATCTCATAGTCATCCATCATGTCAATAAACTTCTTTGATGTTCTTCACATGTTATAACATTATTGCAAGAAAATTTTGGAAGTTTATCCCTAATCCCTTTTGGAATTTCATTGGGATACCAGGAATACCAAGGAAAATAAATTGTCTATACCTTTTTGCATAGACAGGTGTCTTTTGGATTGAATTAGTATCTTGAGAAGTTGATGCTTCAACTTTAGATGTGGTAGCACTCATAGGACCAACTGGTGGTGGTATATTTTTTGTTGGATTCACAAACACTCCATCATTTTCATTAGGTGTTGAGGAAACAATAATAACATGAGGAGGACCAGAGGCTTTCTTGAGAAATTCCATTTTCTTTTTCATCTCCGGATCAAAGGCTTGCAACTTTGCTTTCTCAAGCTCCTTGTCTATAATCTCCTTCTCCCTCTTAGCTCTTTCTAGTTCAATGTCCAATTTAAACATTGGATCCATTGAGACTCCTTTATTTGTAGGCTCATATATTTCAATTCCCATAGCTTTATGGTTACCTATATCTTTAGACTTTTGAATATTGTACAATTGTTTGACAACAGGTTCTTGTTCAACCTTTGCAGGTACAGAAGCATAATTGATTGGCTCTAAATCTAGAAATTTCCTTTTCAACTATTTAGATTTGATCTAAGCTTGTCTGACCCTATCCTCCTCTTTATCTCTTCATTGTCTTATGGAAATTTTCTCATGGAATCTACTTTCCAATTCATCGACTTCTTCAAAAATTTCCTTGGAATCTGGGAGAGTTGTTTCAGATTCAAAATTTTCTTCATGAGTGGCTCTTTCTCTTCTGTGAGTGTGGGTATGAGGCCTGTCAAATGAGGGAGAGATTAAATCACTAGGGGAAATCCTATTCTCTTCACCTCTGATTTTACTTTTAGACCTTCTTTCATGTCCTTGAGGTCTACTATGGACTATCTTCTTGGTATACATTGGTCCATCCTCACCTCTCTCACTTTGAGAATAATAATCACCATACACACCCAATCCCATATCTACACCTTCTTCAATTTCTAATCATTCTCTCTCCTAATTGGCTGGAATGGGATTCTCTACCCTAGTGTTCATCTTTTGCCTCCAAGTATGAGGAGTAGTCTTATCAGCACTTTCATTAAATTTTTTACCAACTCTAGAGGTAGATGGAATCTCACCTTCCAGTCTATTCTTAGGATGATTCTTCATCTGGGATATAGTATTCTTATAACTCATATTTATATGTTGTGTATGAAAAATGATTTATTACTCAACACTGTTGCAGAGATTTCTTCGAGTTGCCACCCAACACTTGGTTGAGAAAATACACACTACCTTTCAGTAGTATGAATTGTAGAATAAAGGAACTTCATAGGAAAGAAGATAACAACAAGGGGCTAAGAAAATCCCAACAAATTTTTAATGTTAGAAAAATCCCTGAGACAAGCAAATACAACTCTGTACTTTCAATGGTCAACTAACTGGTTTAAAGTAATAAGTAAGAAAATGAGGATTCTAGCTCAACTTGATAAACCTGCATTACTTAGAAGAACTCAGTTCTAATCCCCAACAGAGTTGCCATTTTGTTTGTGATTTTTTATGTTAAGATGACTAAATAGAAACCTTTTCACTTTCTAACATAATTTTAAAGAGAAGCCAGCTCCAATTACTATTCAATGAAATCAAAAGGACCAACTAACAAGAATGCATAACCATACTCCTACACTTTATGTTCCTACAAACCAAGGTGGGGACACCCTGTAATACCCTCAAATATTCTATATAGTATCAAACAAGTAGAAATCTCACAATATCTCAACACAACTGAGAGATACTCGATAACTAGCTAATTACCCATTGAACATCAACCATGAAATGGAGCATGATGTAAATGGAACACAAAAAACTCATAGAAACATAGGAAGTATTGGAATTTATGTTTGTATTTGCAAAAACATAGACAAGATATCACTAGACATGCATCAATATGGAAACTATTAGTATTTGATTAGTGCCTTATCCATTGGGAAATACTCTAAAACAAATACAATATGCAGAGGTCAATTATTATCAGATATTCCAGGCCATAAACACAATTATCCCAACCCCATACTACTTATAATATCCTAGTGTGTATCGAGATAAATCTATATATTAATTAGAGCATCATTTAATTTGATCCTTGATAAAAAATCTAAAACAAGTACATAAACACAGATAAGCTCTATGCTAATGAATTAGAAAATTCAAAACTCACAAGATAAACACCAAAGGAGAGATTGAAATCTAGATCTTTGTATTAAGTGTAGAGAATCATACTTCTGTATACAAGATTTAATCAGAGATAACCACTTAAATAATATGCTACAGACCTTCAACTTTATTTCTAAATGAAAACTATCTAGTACAAATCTACTATATCCCTTGATTGAAAACTTTACATATGCTTACAAAACTCAATTTTCAAGCTGCTTTCCAATGATCTTGGGAATCCTTTTATAGAGGAGGATTGCAACAAGCTACGGATCAATTAGATAAATGACAAAATGTATGACTCATATAAAAGATAAATACACAAGTGAAGTGATAACTACTTTGTTACAAGATTTTTCCAAGTATTTTGTCTTCTGGATGCATATTCTTTGCAACTGCTTCAAATTTGTTTGGAGCTCACCATGTGGAATTTATTTCCTTGGTATCTTGATGCAAATATCTTTTGTACTCGCTTGTCCATTTCAAAATGCTGGGGGAAACTGCCATCTGTAGAAAATCACACAATATCCTTTTCTTCTTGGTTGCCTGCATTGTATTTGTCCTTCCAGAATGTGAACACCTCATCATTTGACCAAGGGAAGTTGATGAATTCATCCTTGTGGCTACTTAGTTAATCCCATTTTGTCTTCATTTTCTCAACTTCCCTTTTCTGAAACCCAAAAAATGATTTGGCCTCTTCAATTGTTTCTACAGTTTGAACAAACAAGATTGTGTTTTCCAAGTTGATGATGCTATTGGTTCTGATTGACAATTTTTCACCCATCTCATTCATCCACCTATCTTCCCTTTTTAGTTTGCCACCTTTTCTGAATAGGCTAGGGAATATCTTAAAATGGGTCTTTGAATATTCTTTTCTTAATGTTTCAGCCTTTTTCTGGATGATACTCCTTATGTCTAAATTTA
>MU224402.1:875321-894322 GCA_018584345.1 Thuja plicata
TGATCTTTACTGAATGCTCGGTAACTGCTGTAGACTGAGTGATGAGCTCGGTAAGTACTTCAAAACCGAATAAGTGTTTTCACTAAGTGCATTCACTGATGCCAAATGTATCATTATTCCAACAGGAAACACTATCATATCTTTCTGCTATATGGATTAATAGATCAATGTCCATGAAGACTCCTAGAACTACCAATTTTCCCAAATCAAACTGCCAGATGTTACTATTTGGTGCAAATGCATTCCTTGGACTAAAAGCTACTTTGAACAGTGCTAAACCAGGTGTGCTAATCTTTTCATCTCTTACCCGTCTAACCTTATCATACAAACCCTCCCAAATTTTCAAACGAGGGTGTTTTGGCACTATTTCCTTGAGTTTGGTAGTGTCATTTGTTGATCTAACTAGTTGATGTAAAAGATCCTCACAAATATTTCTCTTTAGATAGTCTATTTTTCCTATGACTTATCTTTTGGGTATCATTTCTAAATTAGGGTTTCTTAATCAATAAGTGTCAGCTTCACATAAAAAACCTACTTTTGTCACAACACCAAAACCCTACGACAATTCAAATTCATAATTCTCAGGAGTGTAGTCATAGAAAAACTTACTCGTTCTGCAAAAGTTGGAAGACATACAGAAACACTACAACTCAGCTCTGCTCCAATCACTTCACCAATTATGGCATTTGAAAACTCAAGTAGAAAATCACTACTTAGCATTAAATTTCAGCTGAGATGGCCACACGTTCTGCCATTACTTTTGCCTCATTTGAAATTCTGCGGCCCAATGGTTTGGAAAATTTACTTTATCAAATAAACTAGTTTAAAACATGACCGTAGATCTCATCAACTTCCTATTAAATTATGGGGCCAAAAGTAGTTGATGAAGACTATTATCAAATTGGACATGTGTCCATCATACGTAATACCTAGAACACTAGATCATGATCATATTTTCCCTGAGGCTTTGAACTGACCATCACATTAAGATCTACTAATAGCTCCTTTAACTCTCTTAATACCTGGGGCCCATGATCTCATTTATGATACATGTCACCTAGGTGTAATGCCTTGAAGATTAATCTCCTTACATCTCTAGCTTAAGGCTTTACAATCACTGTTGGATCCTTTTAAAATTGTTAGCCTTTTACTTTCCTTTACTTCTAGCCATGTCACATCACTTATCCACGTATCTATTAGGCGCAATTCCTTGAACACTAGATCACGATCATCTTTACTTTAAGGCTTTACGCCATCTTTCATATTTTTTAACTTGACCACGGATTACTTAACCACCACTTTAATGACTATAGGTATAACCTCTTGAGTAGGACACATGTTATACGGGTGCAATGCCTTAATGACTAAACACTTTACATCTATGGCTTGAGGCTTTACACCACCCACACGATCAGATCTAACATTCTTGCCTTTATGTTACCCTTCAATGTTGAGTCAGGCCCACTTGGGATACATGGCGCAAAGGTATATTGCCTTAATGGTTTAAACATCTTACATTTATGATCTGAGGCAATTTTCCATCTATTAGATGCTTTCATATGTAGCAACCCTTTAAACATCTCTATCTTCAAAAACACAGGTCTCACCTTTTACATGTGGCGAAAAAGCACAATGCCTTAATGTTTAATCTAGCTGCATCTCTTATTGAAGACTTTACATGCACCATTGGATGATCTTTAACTTGTGTTACTTTAATTTCTCCTTTATCATTGAGTAGGGCCTGCTATGTGCCATGTGTCACTCAAGCACAATGCCTTGAATTTTAGATCAGACACATATTTTCTCTGAGGCTTTACGCCAGCCGTAAGATCTTCTGAAACTTGACCACTAATTAATCCTTTTCAAATGGGCCCTCAGAATCGACAACCGCCATGCGTCAATAAGGCACAATGCATTTGTAGACACCTAAAATTGGGCAAGTGTTCTATTATCAAACAAATCTTCAAATCTCAGCCAAATGCTCTAAATTTCACCAAAATGGATCAAATCAATTTCAAATGGACATTTATCAATAAAATCAGACAAAATCATTAAAATCAAAGGATCAAATAAATAATGACATCAAATGATCAAAAATAACCCTAAAGGGATTAATCTAACTAAATAATTGATTTTAATAAATTAATTGTATAGTTTAAATCAAAAATCAAATTGAACCTATTCCCCTACATGGATAATTTAATTAATTGATTGAATTTAATAAATCCTAATATCCTTCAACATGAATTTGAGCAACCAATGATAATTGAGAACACAAAGCACATGGATCGCTCCTAATTTGCAATCTCAATCACTCATTTTGAACTTTGAATCTCAATCACTCAAATTTGTCCCTTTGTCTAAACCTTTGAGACAACCATTTAAATTTCCCCACATTTGAAACCATTTGAAAACATCTCACTCAAACATGGCTTAATCATGATCAAGTAACTCTACCCCCTACACTTGGTAAAATCCTATAAATAGAAGCCATTTTGAGAGCATAGGGGATCCTAGAAAATTCGAATGCAAGTCATCCTTACTATAGGCATTTCATAAAAAGTTGAGAGAATTTAATAGGAAATTGACCATAATTGAGAGCCTTTAGGAGAGAATTTGAATCAAAGATCATAGAAATGGAGGGAATTTGAGCTATATTAAGCATATCATAATCAAAATTATCATGCTAGGATTGTCACTAGTAGAGATTAAGGCTGAGAGCTCTATTAGCAAAGCTTAGTTAGAGATCCATGAGATGTTAAATGCTTTATTTGACAATTATTAGATTAAATTGTATTATTGTTTCCATATAATTGATAGATAGTACCTTTATTTCATGAAGGTATGATTTATACATACACAAATGGCACCCGCCACGGGGCTTTAAGCCTCTAAATCTCATTTTTATTTCATTTTCAACTATTGTTTGGTGCATTTTCCACCAATTTTGTAGGTTGCAGGTCCAAGTGATGCCTACCAGTCATAAAGTGACACATATCAGCAGCAAAATGACACCAATAAAGATCTATCTTTCTCTATCTTAAATTTCTTTCACTTCCTACAAGACATAGTGTCACGCCTAAGCATGTAAAGCAACACCTGTGAGTAGCCAAATCATGCCTATCAACAGTCTTTTGTGGCCTGCTAACCTTTCTTTTTCACAATTTAAACATTTTGCATTGCCTGTGATTTAAAGCTTAATGTCTGTAATTATTTAAATCACACCTAGCTGACTGGAAAGTAATGCCTAAGTGACTGCAAAGTAATGCGTAGAATGCTGCAAAATAATGCATTTTAGCTATTAAATGACACCTCCAATTTGTTGTGTTTTATTACACTTAATTGATAAATTATATTTTCTAACTCTTTGTTACTGTATTTTTTGTAGATGAACAAACACCTAAAAGTGCAGAAATCATAGGTGCACATCACAAGGCCAAGCAAAGAGGTAAGGGTTCAAATCAAATACTTAAAAGAAATACATAATGCCTGTATTTTGGAAAATTTAGAGAAGGAAGAGGAATTATTTGAGCATTACATCAAAGTTAGTAGTGCGTACAGGAAATTTTTTCCATCTCTTAGGTGATTTCATGCATTAAGTCCTTAAGTTGTTTTTGCAAAATTTATCAAAGAACTTAGTTGCATTGTCAATTTCACTTTTGGTTTCTTTCACTTTGTGCGTTTGTGTTGACTAATTTTATGGTGGAGCTGGAGAGGGAATGATTGCCACTAGGTGAGTAGAAAAAAAGAAAAATCTATCAAAAATACACCTAGCCTTTGCTAGCTTAAAAAATGAGGTACTTATCTTAAGAAGCTTGCATTGATCAAATTGTGGAAAATTTCATTGGTATCTAGTATAATTAGGGAAACCCTATTATTTTCCATACTAAACAAAATATTAAGTATATGCTCTCAACTTTTTGAAGTTGTTTAAAAAGCCAAAAATATTGAGTTTGGGGTGGTACAAATAAAGAGAGGATAATTGAACAACACACTTCAATTTTTAAGAACCTCTTTGTTACGAGGTTGAAAAAGAACTTTTGTGTTTAAAGTGTTTGGAATGAAGAACAACAATAGGGATATTCTCTTCACTCTTTGAGTGAATCAAAATCCCAAACTTGTTGAACTAAGTTCAATTTCTTTCTTTCCATACATGCTAGATAATTTAGATCTTTAGAGGGCTTGCCTCTTGAGTACATCCTTACGAGGACAGTGAGAGGGAATGACCCAAAGTGGGAGACAATTTCTTAAGCCGCAATACTATCCGACCCACTATAAAAAAATACCCTCTTCCTTAATGGGTTTTAGTGACTAGGTTATGCTTAATTTTCTTCACTTCCTCTAGCACTCCTTCAGGAATGCACAAAATCTTACTTTTGAGCGTGTGGGAAGCTCACAAGGAGGTAAAAGAACTTTTCATGATCTAGAACAGAGGTGTTGATTAAATCCTTGATAAGTAGAATGCTACATTTTAGAGGCAACAATGTTTAAAAGCCAAACCCGAATCTAGGTAGATTGATTGGAATCTATTCTTGTTTAAAACATGTTGAAATGATCGAGAACATACATATGTAGTGTGTCTTAGGTTTATAATGCAAACTTGATGTGTGTGTTGCATTTTTATTTAAATTTTCAAGTAATAATCCAATTGAACAAATATGATCACAACTTTAAAGTTTTTAAAACCCTAAAAAACTATGAAAACAATCCTAATCTGCAAAGTGTCACGTACCAAAAGAGAAATAACACCTACAAAACATTTTGTGATGCCTACAAACTTGAAATAATGCCTATTACACTTGAAGTGATGCCTAAGTCACTGGAAACTATCACTTGTGAACAGTTAAAAGTTACCTACCAATAGGCAAATGCCACTTGCAACCTGCAGAGTGCCATGTAGACATTTTCTAGCTGACGCCTATATAGTGTAAAGTGACACCTATACAGTACAAAGTTACACCCAAAAACAAACAAGGGAAAATAGTGGAAATTTATCGAGGGTTTGAAAACAACTTGATTACATTTTTGGATACCCTTTTGGATTTTCTACTTGTGCATACTTTTAGTTTGATCAGAATCCCCCGTTGTTGGGTAATTCACAAAATCATTAAGGGATTTATTAATTAGGTGATCAAAGCCAAGTTTTATTGATCAACACTCATGCCAAATTTTACCTGATCATATTGCATTAAATCTACCCTGCAATCTGACGAAACCTATCTAAGGCAAGAGTTTCCTTTTCCTAGTGATGAATTTACTTCTTTGCAACAACCAACTCAAGAACCAACGAAGGAAGTAGAACCAAATATGGCATTACAATTTAGCAATATGGACCCCAACCTAATCAAAAACATCAATAGATATAACAACAATAATAAAGGAAATGGAAAGGTCAATAACAATGGGGCCCATGGAAGAGGAATAGACCCTAATGATCAAGGGATGGATCCTAATAATAATAGAGGCAATGTGGACCCTAATGATGAAGAAGAAACTAGAGAAAAGGTTAATGAGGCAGTCCAAACCCCATTCTTCATGAAGTTCATGGAGAAAGTGTTAGAACGAGATAGGGAGAAGTATTTCCTAGACCTAACACAAGTGGGGACTAAACTCCCCCACAACTTTGATGTTGATCAACTTAAGAAAAAGGAAGAAGAAGAAAATTTGAACGACATAATGAACAAACAATTTAAATTATTCCAAATGCAATTGGACACAATGAAACAAATTGGGGCTCCTAAACCCTTTTCTATTGAAGCTTTGTGTCATTTTCCATTTGACAAGACCCTAATTATGGTCCCCTTCCCAAGTAATGTTTTTTTCCTAAATACGACAAGTATGAAGGAGCATCTGATCCCCAAGATCATTTAAGGGAATTTTGTGCATTGAGCTTGGAGTTCATGCATGACACAATATATTTAATGAGGTTATTCCCTATAATTTTAGGAGGCATGGCAATGGAGTGGTTTTCCAAGTTACTCTTCGGCATCTGAACTTTTAAAGAATTGGCCTCCAAATTTGTAACTCATTATTCCTACAATATCAAACATGAGGTTATGATGTTAAATTTATGTAATACCAAGAAAAGAGAGGGAGAAGGATTCCTAATTTTCTTACAAATGTGGAGAGCGATATTCGCTACATACCCTTGAAGTGTACTTGAAAAGGAGAAGATAGATATCTTCATTAATAGCTTAAGTAATGAGATGAATTATCGATTAAGATTGGAATGCCCTAGGTCTTTCTAAGACCTAATTGAGAACGGAGTTACTATGGAGGAGGTATTGGTTAAAAGTTGAGAACTTAATCTTTATAAGGATAATAAAAACAACAACAACAATACCTATAATAATAATCAAAATAGGAATCCTCCTAACAATTACCAATTTTGGATGAGGAACAATAACAAAGGTGTGGTCAATGATGGATTTGTGGAAGCTAATAATTTGAAGGCCACTCCTTTTTCTATTACAAGAAGACATACTCAATTTAACAATTAAATTCAAGCACCCAAAGTTCCTCTCAATAAAAAAAATAAAAATAACAACTTTGGGAATAATCAAGGGGCTAACAAGACTACATCTTTCTTTGCACCAATGCCTAGAAGAACATTCACACCTTTGGGTGAACCACTTGAGAATGCATTGAGAACCATAATTTATAATAAGATTATTGATTTACTAAGGGCTCAACCCTATGAACCACAAATCAAGCCTAATTGGTGGAGTGATTCCAACCATTGTGAATACCATAGGAATTGAGGACACAAAACCAATGATTGCATGCGCCTAAGACATGTGGTGCAAGATTTAATTGACAATGTTGTAATTAAGATAGAAGGGCCCCAAAATGATGAGTATCATATGGCCTTTAAAAAAAATTTCTATAATCATGAGAAAGGTGAGTCTTCAACTTTGAACAATCAAGGCAACAACTCCAAAGGTAACGACAATGTCAATTTTGCTCATCATTATGACAATACTATTAATACTTTATCTAGGCATGAGCATGTTGTCAATGTTATGGTGATTAAGGAACAACCCAAAGTGGAGACTTATAATTTCATCACTAGGGGTAAAGCATCAATTATTACCCTACACGGGGGTGCTCCTAAACCTATTGGCCCTACACAATCAAATATTTTGGCTCAACAACTATCTACTTCAACAAAGCCTTATAGTTTGGTTGATCAATTGCAAAAGACTCCAGCACAAATCTCTATTTTGGTGTTACTAAAACTTTATCCTAATCATAAGGAGATCTTTTAAAAATCCCTAGTGGCGACTAATGTCTCTATAACTTTAGAGGAAGATAAGTTTAAAAATATGGTAGGACATCTCATTTCACCACATTGCCTTTCATTCTTCGAACAAGATGATATGTCCATTACTCACCCTCAAAATTTTCCCTTTCATATAGAAGTTTTAATCCATAGGCATAGGGTCATGATAGTCCTCATGGATGGGGGAGCCAGTCTTAACATTTACACATTGAACCTTGTCAAGTCTTTAGGGTTAGCCGAATCATCCATTGATCCTAAAAACTAGATTACCATTAAGGCTTATGATGAGGAAGAAATATTTTTGAAGGGCATGATTGTTTTACCTATCCAAGTTGGACCTATCAAGAAAGAAACCATATTTCAAGTCCTTGACATGAAGCTAACTTATAATATATTATTGGGGAGACCATGCATTTGTGAGATACAAGAGGTCTCTTCCACCTATCATCAATGCATAAAATTTCAACACATGAGTGAAGAGATCACAATTAGAGGAGATTCTAATCCCTTTCAATATTGCAACACAATGAAACCTAGTCATGAGATATTTATTCCTCACAATAGGGAAGGAGTCATCCCTAATGTCACCATTGAAGAAGCTAAATAGAAAGGTTCAAAGTTAACGTCAAATGCTACATCTACCTCAAACCCTAATCAAACTAGCTCATCTACATCAACTAAGGGAAAGGAGAAAGTGAGTTATGAGGGTCAAAGTTCACATGAAAATTTAGTTAAAACTTCTACTTCAAAGGTGGAAATTTTGAAACCTTCCAAGGATGAGAGAGAACAAGCCAAGAAGAACCAATACCAAAAGATGAATGAAATGATGCATAACTTTGAAAAGAAATGTAGAATCAATTCCAAAGGAGTGGGGGAATATTCTGTTTCCCTCTTTGATTTTCCAACTTCTCATAAGACACATGGAAAACCATCAAGTACTCATCCACCTCACAAATATAACTCTCATTTTGTAAGAGAGAGTGAAAAATAAGCCCTAGAAAAGGAGGACAATGAAGTTTTACAATGTCTCTACAAAGAGGAAAATACTCCAAAGAATCCTGTGGAAAGAGTACAACACATCGATATTCAAACTGAGAAATATGGAAAGGGCTTTAAAATTATGAAAAAAATAGGATACAAAGGAAGAGGACCCTTAGGAGTCAGGAATAGAGGATTTCTAGAACCCATTCAACCCTCTTGGAGATCAAAGGATGAGAAATCTAGAATAGGTTATCAAGAAAAAGGAAAAAGTTCAAGTCCTATGCATGATTTTCATGAACATGTACACATGGAGGATCCGAGAGTGAGGATGATTCCAGAGATTATGAGTGGGATTCCTTATCTGAAGACTCTTTTCATGATAAAGAGGTTGATTTTATTCACATATATGCTACCATTTCTAATGTCAAAAGTCAAGACAATGAGAATCAAGGTTCAAATTCTACACAAGTATCAAATGAGTCTCAAGAATCCAATGTAGGTCAAGCATCTAAAGATAATCAATGGATAGGTGAACCCTGGGTGCCTTCATGGGGGGGTGATTCAACTATTATATTAATCCACATGCTTCCTTTTCCATGGAAATCAACAAGGACTCTAGTAAGGAAAAGTTTGATCCTACTTCCATGGAACACCTTGAGCAAGAACATGTTATAGACGTAAGCAATACAATGTACGAACCTTCAAACAAGGTCATGTCCTTAAATCCTTCAAATGACAATTTTCCTAATGATTCCTTAGCCTTACTTCATCCCAAACTCATTGATTAGGATTTAACCGAACAGAATGACTTATTATACTTTCCCAATGACCATGCAATGCCCAATACCTAAACACGGTTGAGACATCTTCTTCCACCTATTAAGAATTGTTTTAACACAATCCAACTTGCTAGGATCTCAAGGTTCAATTTCCTCTCTTGAAATAACAATAGAGTTATTCCCAAGGTTATCTGGGGTCGGGTCACAACCTGCTTGGTTACTCAGCTGAAGATAAATGTGAATGTTCACGAGGACTTTTTTGGTTCATTCAAGACATCAAACTGCAAAACACTTTAGTTCTTTTTGGTATTTTCCATTTTAACATATATGGGTGTTGTAAATAAAATGCAATTTTTCATTTTTCCAAGATTTTGACTTTTAGAATTAAAAGAATAATGTAATAGAGCATAGAGTAACGAGAAAATAAAAAAAATGAATGAAAATGAAATCCTACAGACATAAACTATTGTAAACTCTTCCTTGCAAATTGAATGATGGGGAGATTTAGAACAAGCACACGAAGCACAAATCAGACAAAGTCACAACTCACTACCCCACGGATGTAAGCATTTGGAGAAAATATAGTCAATCGTGCAAGATATTCAAAATCCTTCAGATCGTGAAGCCACCAAGATGTGCACACCCACGAGACATATTTATCGCTAAGCCCAAATATGATCTCTCCCATGCATTCATCACAGTAAGGTAAGAAAACAACAGCAAACTCCAAATAAAGAAACGCAAATTTGAAAGACAATAAACAAGAGGCTCTCTTAAAATAATGAAAAATGCAAGCATACATTCAATAATTTCTAATAGGTAGCAGCAATTCACACCCCACAAGTGAATCACCAAATGTGTATCTTTATTGTATTAAGAATCCGACCCTTTACATTGATTTTTTATTACAATATATAGAGCTTCTAATCAAATAATCTGAATTCCCAAAATCAGGGCATTAGAGAGTCCAAATTAATGAATATAAGTTAAACTAAAACTTTGTTGAAAGAAAACTACTATTAACTGATACTAGATAAATTGTATGGATTCTTGAATCCATTTACAATCATTTTTCCCATGCAAGGAGGGTCAAACTCACCAATAAGAGAAAGAGAAAAGAATTTGGGTTTCTTCTGAGAACTTGGAGTATTCTTCTTGATTATTAGAGTTTTTCATGTAGTGGAGACTGATAGGGGACCCTTAGTCCCACCTAAATTAACTCAAGTTAACCATCAATCTGATTTGGAGTTCAACTGGTGTGCAAAAAATATGATCTCATTGGAAACACCTAGATTTTTGGACCCTGACCTCTACTCCAAAACATTTAGTGCTCCAAAACTTTTAAGTGTTTTAAAAAACAATTCAAAGGAGTCTGAAGTTTTAGAATTGTCAGAGGCCGAAAGGCTGAAATATTTGGGAGGCCGAAAAGGCCAAATATTGGAGGGCCGAAAGGCCAAAAAATTGGAGGGCCAAAAGGCTAAAAAAATGGAGGGCCAAAAGGATAAAAGGATAAAATGCCGAAAGACCAAAAGGTTGAACTTGATTCTCTCCAAAGATAGCAAATTCAGAAGTGAAGAACTTGATCTCTTCTTCATGCTCAAACATTCTCTCCATTTCTTCTTTTAGATAAAACATCTAGTGTAAGGCCTCCTTGGTGCTAACACCTGCTAGAATATCCCTAAATTGCTGAACCACTTCCTTTGACGGTCATAGGGTAAGTTTATCTTGGTCCCTATATAAGTTTAGGCCAATCCCTGTAAAGAAGACATCCATCTCTTTTATCCACTCTACGACTTCCTCATGCTTTCCTGGTATGGAGGCCAAATATCTCTTGTGGACCTTGATTGTCTTAGCTATCTTCTTGATCCATCCCTTGAAGTTTTCCTATTCCTCCCCCTTATATATCTTGACTAGAATCTAGAAATTTTTTTTCTGGATCACCTCCAAGTCTCAAAAGGCGGCTTTCCATTTAATTATTTTTGAATCTAGACCATCATCATTCTCCACAAGATCAATCAACAGATTAGCCTCAACCAAGATATTTTTCTATGGCCTGAATACCAGCCTAATAGCTTTCTCTCCAAATTGATCAAAGTCATTCCTCCAATCTGCACTTGCTTGGATGAAGGAAGGGGTTAATCTTGTCGGCAAATTTGGTGTAGCCCTTTTGTCTAGCATGGCCTGTAATGAAGCCTCTGGGTAGTTTGGGTCAATGGGACCTACCAGCTAGTGAATGTACCTTTTCAAGACCTTGTTCTACTTTGTCAATGATTTTATGGTTTCTCCATCTTTACTCATGAACCCTAGAGTGTGCTTGAGCCCTATGGTTGTCGGTTTCTTGCTCCCTTCTCTATTAGGTTCGCCCAAGTCCACCTCTTTGAATGTGTAGTTTTCCGACATGGCTGATGTTTGAGAAGTGCTCATGGGAGGAATTTCTATATGTGCCTTCCAGAGGCCTCTAGTGTCTTACGTGACATAAGATATTATCCTTGCAGGCATACTAATTTCTATTTATTGGAAGGATTTCCCTACATATGTCATACTTGTTTCTTCTCCTTTTACCTCATCGGTATAAGTCCTTCTATTAAGCTAAATTTATTTGGTAAACCAAGTAGGTTTACCAGATGGAGTCACTGGCTCATATGGAGAAATGTGGAGGATAGGCACTAATTTTTGAGATCCTAAGGTTACTCCTCCCTCCACCTCTTTCTCTTGTGCCTTTCCTTGTTCATCTCCTCCTACATCTATCCCTTCTCTTTGTATTTCTTCTCTCTTTCCTTCTTCTACATTATCTTCTTCCATTTTTATACCTCCCTCTTCTTTGTCTTGGCCTTCATCCTCTGTTGAATTAATCAACATTTTTGAATTAAGACTAGTCATGGCCTCTAGTGTGGTCTTGAAGGGTGATACCTCTTTTGTACTTATAGCCCTCTGGGCGGTCAGGGTGGAGCAAGCCAAAGTAAATGATGGCGGTGGAGTAGATATTGGAGTTAGGATTAGGACGGGAGATGGGGAAGTAGAAGTAGAAGGGGGTGGAGTTGGTGTTGGATTTGGAAACAATGATGGTGGAGTAAAAATTAGAGGCAACTGAGAAGTTGGTGGAGTAGGGTTGTGAGGTAGTGGAGTGGAAACTGAACTCTCTTCTACCACCTTGTTTGTTGCTATGTTCTATGCTACCCCTGTATCCTGGGTCTTAGGCCCTTGGGTTGAACTAGATTTTATCTTTGTAGTGGAAATATTCACTAAGGAATAGGTGAATTGGGCCAAAGGTGGAGTGAGGGTCACTTGGGGTTGAAAGAGGGATGGGGCTCCTGTATCATATCCTGGCGTATCTTTCCCTTGATCTAAAAAGCCCTCTAGACCTTCAAAATTAGATATTTGAAACTTGTCTAACCCTAAGGCATCCAAGGGATTATCCTATTCCTTTGGGTCCTCCTGATGTTTCCTAGTAGTCTCTTTCTCTTTCCTTCTTTGTGACCTATTCCTTCTGACTAGTTGTGCCTCTTCTTCCTTTTCTTCTCCTTCCGGATCTTCCTGCATGGTTTCCAATCATGGAGAGACTGAAGCTATTTTCCTCTTATATGTCATCTTCCCCTTTTCAGTGCTCGGAGGAGATTTTCCAGAGGTGGATAGACCTTCACTTGATGGAGTCTATAATACCTCTACTGGAGGATCTATCTTCCTTGTCATCCTTTTCTTATTATGCCTTGGATTGGAACCATATTCCACTGGTCGCTCATGACCATATACCATCCCTGGTTTTTGAGGTGGTGCCTCTTTATACTTGGGGATGGTAGATTTCCCCCCTTGCTGCTTATCTAATTTCTTAGGTGGCTCCATCAATGTTTTAACATGTATCAAGCTCATTTTGTAGGGCCTCTTAATCCATTTCTCTATTTTTCTCAACACATGCCTTGCCCAGAAATCAATATCATCATTTTCATCCTTATCAATCTTCGTGTTCATGATAGGTTTGTCATATATCTTGTCATCTATATAAATGGCTTCTATGACCTCGTATGAATCATACTCCCAAACCTTTTGGAGAATTGGATTCTTCAATACTTTCTTTGCCAGCGAAAGAGTCATTCTACAATAATCCTAGATTCTAAACTCATGGTCATCTATACAGTTCATCTAGTGATCTTCTAAGCTTGGTTCATGAATGTATAACTTTCCAATAATATGGTTGTACGTGCCTATAGGGTCGAAGTGAGCCCACACTATCTTGTAAAGTTGTACAAGGCGGTCATCCCATTCAAAGGATAATGATTTGCAGACCTTCATATCTTGTAGGGTATATGGGCCCAGTGAGATAGGAAAATCCCAACAATGCTTCTTCTTATGCTTTATATGCTTGTAAGCATCTGTAACCTTCCTGGCCATCTCCAAGATGATTATCCATTCAGACGGATACCTGGGTAGCTTCTTTTGTTTTAAGGTTGATCCTACTACCTAGATGTAAGTAAACATTTTAAATTGTATATAATAGGTCTCAATGGCCCTTACCTTGGTAGCTTCCTCTTCTTAAATAATATTTGCAAATTCACCCTCAATGGATCGGATGACTACAAATATGAAAGCATCGTTGACTATCCTATAATTAGGGAAATCTTCTGGCATATTTTCTCTCTTCATTAACTGAGGGTACATAATGTGGAGCCAAGCATTTGGTTCATTTATGCTTCCCCTCTTGGTAAGACCTGGGTAATCTTCCCATGTTGCTAACAGGTATACTATATATGTGCTCATGTAGAACTTGGGGTTGTGCTTTACTACCACAAATTTCTCATCCAATCTATCACTAATGATGGAACCCTAGTCAAACCTTTCTTTATGGACCCTGATCATTTCAATTAGTAAGATCATCAAGGGTTCAAGTTGGATGGATTAAGGAAGTCCATAAACTCATCTTATTAATGTTGCAGCCACCTAGATATCATATTTTAAGTATCCTTGTCGGAGGTCTATCTTATCCAACCTTTTCTTTGGGAGAGGTTTCTTGAGGTAGTCATTGTTTACAATTTCATAGGCTTCCTTCTCTTTGTTGTTGAACCACTGGAGACCCTTTCCAATGTAGAAGTTGTAGAACTCGTCGATGCCTTTATGGAGGTGGAAGACCTCCTCTATGATATATGGCCTTATATCTAGTACTACCTTCCCCTTCGTGTTTTGGACTACTCTCTCATTTGATTTGTAATGGTTGGCCAAGGTTATAATCAGCTCTAATGATGAGACAACTATAGGGTGGGCTGCTGTGTTGACCAAGCCAGATAGGAACAGTGCGGTGCATTCCTCAAATCTCACTGCTGGCTGGGAGCATTGTGCTAGGAACTAATCCTAGTCTACATTCCCTATGTTAGTATCATTGATTTCCACGTGTTTGTTCCTAACCTTTGAAGCTGGGGGATTCCCCTTGTATTGGTATTTCATTGGAGATTTTGTCTTTTGTTAAGGCATCCCTACAAGGAGAATGTTAGTATCATTATCTTTTTGAAGAAAAACTAAAACAAAGATGATTAATCTAAGAAGACAAAGGTAAACATCTCTTTAAGTAATTAGGAATGCCTCTTTTGTATTTTCAGCCCTTTCAGAGATTCGGGTGCCAAAAAATGGTTCAGAGTCTGAAAAGGCCAAAAGTGTGAAAGAGGCAATTGTTGATGAGAAAACTTTATCGGTCTTTCGGCATGCAAAAGCCAAAAAGTTTTTGCAAACGCCAAAAGTTTGAAATGGTCAAACTCCAAAAGTCCAAAATTAACCACTTTAGGTGATTCAGACTTGTCAGCGTTTCAAACCTTTCAGACCTCTGAAAGGAAAAAAAGGCTAAATCTCTAATGGATACTTGGGTGGCTGACTAAAAAAAATGGTTCTTGGCCTTTTAAGGGCCAAAAACCTATGGCAAGGGCCACGACCGAAAAACCAACAAAACCCTAACCTTAAAAAAAAAGAAAGACCTGACTTGACTGGACAAGGAGGGACTCCCTGCCAAATTTGAAGGTTCCCACAAGGCCCTAGGAGACCCCTGGGGGTGGAGGTGAGCACAAAATATGCTAGAAAAGCACAAGGTGCAAATAAACCCTAACCTAAACCTAGAAGAGGAAAGAAAAAATCAAAGCACGAGGCAGGAACCTACCTCGACTAAGCATTGAGCAGAAGAGGATGACACAAGATTGAAGGTGAGGGGTGATCAATCACAAGGGGTGAGGGAAAAATATCCAAAATCGTGAGCTCTCAAAATGACAAGATGAAAAGAAAACAAAGTGAAAAAATGTGAGCCCTTTTTCCACTTTATAACCCACAGGTCGAGTCGGTGTTTTCGGACCTTTTAGCCTCCGAAATGCCAAAAATTTGGACGTAAACACCTTTGGCCTTTTAGCATTTTCAGAGGCTGAAACACTAAAATTTTGGGTTTTTGGCCTTTTAGCCATCTGGCTATTTTGGGGAATTGGGTCGTCTGAAAAGGCCGAAAGGGCCAAAAGAAATGTCTTTTCTCTGTGTTAATAAACCAACAACCCTTCAATGGGACTAACCTACTAGGGACCGACAAAGGGGCAGATGTGAGAAGACCAAAGGAAAAAAAAGGGGGGGTCCCCATGGTCAAAGGACCCAAAATGGGGTGTGTGTTGTGGATTGACAACAAATAGCCCCGAAAAAAGGAGGAATGACCAAGGCATTTCTTCATCATCAATACTCTTCTGAGCTATAGCTTTGTAGCAGAGAAAAACCAAGAGGTGCTAGTGCTAACCATCTTTCACTGACCTCCAATCTGAGGCTTTTTCACTAGTTTCCTAGTGTGTTTTCACATGAATTTATTTCTTAACTTTTGATTGTGGTAACCAAAACATTTTCCATCTTCTCCCAATCTTTGCCAAGTGGACCAAGGTTTCTCGGAAAGAGCTTTGCTGCCAGTTAGGCGTTCATAGCCCTGACAAAGTTTTCCCCAAATCCCAAGTATAACCTTTCTCTACTATCGATCAAGTGTTCATAGCCCTGGTAGAGGTTGTCATAGTCACCCAAGTCCATTCTGTCCTCTTAGGCTGTAGCTTTCCTGCTTTGAGAGTTCTATTTTTTGGGACAGTCATTTTGTTTCTTCCACGTTCTTTTGAAATGTATCAAGTCTTGGGTGTTCATTTACTTCTTTGTTTTTAGGTCCATGATAGTAATTAATTTTCTTCCTCTTTCCCTTTTTCGATTTGATTCGAGTGACGATTAGGCTGTGCCACCTAGATCCCACACTTGTGACCTCTTTGGGACACTTTTCTTTATGTGTGCTTCTTTTTGCTCTCTCTCCAACTATTTCTTTCTTCCTATTATTGCCTCTACATCCATTTAGACCTAGGTTTTGGGATTGGTGGGTAACCGAATCCATGCACTAAAGCTGGTCACAACTAAAAAACTCTTAGGGAACCAATGCTCTCAAGTGTGATCTCTTAGCATGTTTTATGATCAGGATGACCGAGTTTTGAACTTCTTCTTGTCGGTCAATGATAGTTGTCACCACTTCATCTTTTGGAGTGTTCTTTGCATTGCACGCTCCCTTGGAGAATTTGACTAAGAAATAATTTTTCTCTGATTTATGGACTACATTGGAATGGACCCAAAACACACTGACCCAAAACAAAAAAAAAAGTCCCGACCAAAAGAAAAAAAGGGCAACCACGAAGGGGAGAAAGGACTGACGATGAGGAAAACAAATAAAAAGAAAGAAAAAGGGACTATGGTACAAGGGACTGAAGGTAGTCCTATTTAGGATCCAAAGTAATTTTTGAGGAACTGTCCATTGACTAGCAATGGGGTCAACTCTCCATTCAATTTGTTGATCCTAAAAGTGTTTTCCCCCAAGATCTCTGATATTTCGTAAGGGCCTATCCACAATCTTTGGAATTTGGCGTGGCTACCCAAATTTTATTTCACCTTATCCCACATGAGGACAAGGTCAGAGATCCTGAAGTCTTTAATGGTAGCTCTTTTGTCGAACCACCTCTTGAATAAGGCTTGATGCTTTGATACATGTACAAGGGCCAATGTTTGTTTATCCTCTATATTAAGAAGATTAATGAGCCTGACTTGCACTAAACCTTCCCCTCCCATGTATTGGTTGCAAGCTATAGACTAATTGGTATGGGGACATCCCCAGGGCACTCTTGATCCTTACACGATCAGTCCACAAGGCATATTTTAGTTGTGTGTGCCAATCTCTAGGGTTGTCATCTAGGAGGTGTTTGATCACTATTAATAAGTTCTTGTTTGTAGACTCTACTACGTTATTGCCTTGCAAATAATAATTTGAAGATAATTTAAGGATTACCTAGTTTTTGAAGGTCCATTATGTGAGTGAGGTAGAAGAGAAAGAGGGAGCATTGTCACATACCAAATAGAACAACATTCCAAACCTAGTTATGATGCACTCCTCCAAGAATCTGAACATGACCTCTGTAGTACAATTCTTTAGTGCTTGAGCCTCCATCCAACATGTGCAATAATCGGTAGCTCTCAAAATGAACTTGTGTCTTGCAGACGAAGGGTTTTTAATCACTCCAACAAAATCTAAGCCCCATTGGGCGAAAGGACATCCCTCGTATACTGGTTGCAAGGGCATTGCAAGATTTCTCTCTTGAGTTGCACTAGTTTGGCAAGTGTGGCAAGATCTCACATGTTTTTTGGTGTCTTTGAATATTGTAGGCCAAAAATATCCTGCCCTTAAGATTTGGTGAGAAATTTCCTTAGTGGATCTATGTCTTGTTTTGTATTTGTCATGGAAATCTTCTAGGATTTATTTTGCCTCAAGTCTGTCCAAAAACCTTAGGTACAGACCCTCATAATTGTGTTTATATAGTTGTACATTCTTCAACATGTAGGAGTTTCTTTTGATTCTCAAAGCTCTTCTCTGGGAACCATTCATCTCCTCTGGACAATGAGTCTGCAATAAATAGTACACTATGTCCTGATACCATACATCAGTGATCACACCTTGATCAATGTAGGTTTGCCAGAACAATCCTTCTTCAACCTCATAGAACATCTTCGTCAGGCCATGGCCCCTCACTAGCTTCATAGGTTGGATCTCTAGGTCAAACTCTCAGAGGATTTCCATCCATTTTCCTCTTCGCTCTCCTAGCTCATTCTACATCAAAAGACATTTCACGGCTGCATCGTGAACTATCCCAATGACTTTACTCCTCAAGATGTAGTGTCAGAACTTCTTTACCACCTTGACGAGAGAAAATGATTGTTTGTGCAAGTTGGGTACCTAATCTTAGCATATTTGAAAGTGAAACTCATGAAAGCTATGGGTATTTTGTCTTCACTGTTCTTCTTCTGTGTGAGGATGCCTGCACATGAATGTTCTGATGCAAATGAGTAAAATTTGAAAGCAATGGTGTATTCAAGGCTGAGAAGGACTGGTACCATGGTGATGGCATTTTTTATCTCCATAAAAGACTTCTTGGCTAGGAGATTCCATTCAATCTTGGCATCTTTCTTTGTAAGGAAACTTAGGTGCGGAAACAGCTTCCTACGCTAATCTCTAAAGGAAAGTATTGTGCAAATTATTTTAAATCCTTGCAATTACAGATTCGTTAACTACTTTAACAAAGATATTGCAACCACATACCATGCATACAGAAAAATAGAGAATGACACAATGATATACCTGGGGAAAACCTTTCGGTAAAAAACCCCAGCACTCCAAAACCTGCACAATGTATTGATCAAAACTATTATAGCTACAATACACTTGCAATGCAAGTTCTTTCAGAAGATTACAAAACCCTTGAAGCAAATCAAGACAGTATAAACCATTCCAACAATACACTCGCATCACATCTCTTCACAACCCTAACAAACGCTTATATCACGCGCTTCACTTTTTAGGGCTACTCCAAAAGATAACCGTATTAGGGTTTTACCATTCTCTGAGAAAATAGGAAACCCGAACCCCACGATTGGGGAAGAGTGTA
>MU224402.1:894423-929784 GCA_018584345.1 Thuja plicata
CCATGATCTCCTTACACACAATTCAAGATGCCGACACATCAACATTATTTGCAAGAAATACATTTTACAAAAAAAATAATAATAATAGGAATTATCCAAGGTTGAGACACCTTATTCCTAACATTCTTGAGCATGTCATTTAATGGTTTTACTATCTTTGTGAAACCACTAATGAACTTCCTTACAAAGTTGATCTTCCCAAAGAAAGAATTTAGGTCTTTGCGGCTATGTGGCAGTGTCAACTTTAGAATAGCCTCTACCCTTTTGGGTTCTATGGCTATTCCCCTTTTGAAGATGATGTGTCCCAAGAGCTTTCCTTCAATTACCCCAAACATGCATTTCTTGGGATTTATAGAAATCCCAAGTTCTCTGCATCTTTGAAGGAATTTTTTGAGATCATTTATGTGGTTAGCTCTTTTCTTTGAGAAAACCATGAGATCATCCATGTAGAAGATAATACACCTCCCAAATAGTCCTTTGAAAGCTATGTCCATTTCCCTTTGAAAAGTGGCCCCGGCGTTAAGCAGTCTGAAATGCATTCGGTGGTAGTCGAAGGTTCCCCATTTAGTTGTGAATGTCATTTTCATCCTATCTTCTTCTTGAACCATCACCTAGTTGTAACCAGAGTAACCATCTATAAATGAAATCATTTGAGACCCATTGACATTTTGCAGCACTTTTTCAAGAGATGGGAGTGGATAATTATCCTTTTGAGAGGATTTGTTGAGGTTTCGGAAGTCTACACATAGTCTGATCTCTCCAGTTTTCTTTCTCACAGGTACTAGGTTTGCAACCCAAGTAGAATGCCAAATTGAGAATATGATTATAGCATCAAGAAACGTTTGGAATTCCTTTTGGATCAGGGGATCCATGTTAGGGTTCATTGGTTTTTTTCTTTTCCTGAAAGGCTTGGAATCTGGCTTTAGAGGGATGTTGTGTACTATGACCAAGGTGTCATATGTCTTCAATTCCTCATAGCTCTAGGCTATGACATCCTGGTATTCCATGAGGAGCTAGACCATTCTCTCCTTTTCTTCTTTAGTTCTCACCTTCCTGATGTGGACCTCTCTTGGTTCTTCTTTTATTCCAAGGTTGTATGTGTCACATTCATTACCATCAGGGGGTTATGTTCGGGCGCCTCCTTACTGCAGTTTTGTCACTGTCAAAAATCCTCTCTATTTCTACCATTGCTTTAGGTATGGCATTGGTCCTCAAATTTATGACACCTTGATCATCAGGATCTTTAGGTTTAAATTATTTTTCACCTTCCTTCTCCTTGTCTAATATCTATTTCTCGAACACACCGACACACATGATGAACTCCAAGATGTGCTGATCATCTTGGAAGACTTGAAAATTAGTGACATTGTCTAGAATGGCCAGGGTTGTGACAAGTTCAACTGAGAATTACTTTATCTTGGATTTATCCATTGGATGCAATGAACTGGTCGATACAGCTAGGGTGTCAGTGACAAAAAAATTTCTCCTTGGGATGGTTTTGATTTTGAAAGCTTCGAAGTCATTGATTAGCTCCCATGCACTATTTCGGTAAGCTAAGAGCCTTTTATCGTTGCAAGTATACTAACTATAGATTTTCTTGATGACCAATTGTGAGTCCCCTTCCACCATTAATATATTTATCCCCTTTTCATGGGCTAAGAGGAGTCCCCAGACCAAGGCTTCATACTCTGCAACATTGTTAGTGCATAGAAATTGTAACCTGTAAGCGGCATAGAAAGACTTACCTCTTGGGTTTACCAGTTTGATTCCTGCACCTACTCCATGTTTATACTTGGAGCTGTCAAAGTGTATTTTCCATATCTAGGGTTTCTTAGTGGATCTTGACTTGGTGGGATTCTTTCTAGGAAGGTCCTTGGTCTTGATTTTTCACCTTTCCCCCTATCACTGTCACAAGAACTTAACTCTCCTAATTTTGGGTATGTTTGGGTTCAAGGGATTCAACACCTTCACCATTTGTGTCCTCTTTCATTTCTTTATAAGGGGGACATGCCCCATCATCCGAGGTACTCCAGTCACTAATTAATTTCAAGTTAGGACTTCTATCATTGGAGTCTAACCCACTATCTTGATCTTGGCTTGGAGTGATTATATTGACTGGAGTGTCTATCTCTGGACAGGTGTTACTCTTGTCTTCAATTCTGAGGGTATCCTCTTCTATTGTCAAAGTTTCTTATAGCTTACTCAATAGGGTGATCTAAGTCAATACCCATGATAATGCTTCCTAGGAACTGGTGCATGTGAACTCAAAATGGCTGGCATGGTGTAGTCAGAACTACCCTGATAGTAGAAAAATATTAGGGTCTACGTCTTGTCCTAGATGTCATAAATTGGTTGTTGTGTTGTTTATGAAAATTTGGAAGATGTTATCCCCAATATTTAACTCAAGGAGACCTTGGATGGGACTATGGTCTAACTCTTCTCCTTCTTGAATTTGAAACATGAGGATGTTGTCCATCTGATAAGTACCCAAATCTGTCTGGGTGAATAGGAATTCATTCAGGGCATTGTACTCAGTGATCATCCTTTTCAATTTAGGCTCTGAATCTATCTTGATTTGGCTTTTCAAACCTCTCCATGGTAACCACAGCTAGGTGAAATCCATGGAGAGCCACCCTCTTAAGCACTTGGTCCATTCTCAACTTAACAACATCCCATAAGTCTTGGGTATGTATACTATATGGACGTCTATGTTTTCTTGTATCCTGGGAACTTATCTAGTTGTATGACCAATTAGTTTGTTACTTGGGGTGCCATTCCCATTTTTTGGCAAATTTTCAGGGGCATGACATTGCAAGAAGCTCCTGAATCAATCATGCAATTATGTAGGTTCTTTCCAAACATCTCTAAACTGAGTAAGAATGGCAGGACCTCCATCCTATCTTTGTACATGGTGGGGAAATCCTCAAACATGTATATATTGGACATAGGTTCCCTCGTACTATTGGTTGATGGACCAGGATTTGAATGGTCTATAGATTTTAGAAGGGCCTCCTTCTGGGATGGGCAACCTTGCAACAATTCAAACATGGATATGTTCACTTTAGTTTTCTTTAGTTCATCGACTATGCTATACTTGTCATTTGACCATGCCACACCTCTGTAGCCAATGTATGTGCTTGATGTGGGGGTTGTGGGAGTATTAGGACCTTTAGGAGGAATGGGGTTGTTGGTGGCCTAGGGATCTAGTGGGGTTGGTTGTTTGGCTGGAGGTATGCCATCGATGAGAGGTTCCTTTCTGCTTTGAAGGTTGTACTTTTTTTGCTAATCATTTTGGAAGGCATGTACTTTGAAGTACTCAGGTTCATTTTCTCTTTGAAAGGGGAACATGAACTCCTCTTCTCTCACAAAGGCATCCGAGCATTCCCCTTTTCTAGACTCATAAGAGTTGAACATCATGGCATTAAATTGCACCTGGGGCTCCTCTAGATTCTAGATGTAGTGATCATGGGAGCTATTTCCATACCCATCATTATCTTGGTAGGGATTTGGAGCCCCGACAAAATTAGCCTCTGATGCATCAAAGGTGTTAGCATTATCTGCCAAGATGCTATCATTATTGGGTCTGGTGTTCCATGGCCTATTTGGCCTTTTCTGCCCAAATTTTTTTTCCTGCGTATTGTTGTTGTTGTACGTGTTGAAATTCCAGCTTGGATTCTGAGGATATGTACTTGGACTAGAAGGTGTTTGTTGACATCCACCTTGGTTTTGAGATTGATTTAAATTCATCTAGGTGAGCTCGTTGGTGAGTTGTGATAAGGTCTTCTTCATGGTGTCCAACTCAGAGGCCATGAGAGTATTAGGCTTTGCTTGGGGTACGGTTCTCTGCTCTACAAACATTGTTTTATGAGCCTTGTAACTCGGATAAGTAATAGATTGGGGTATAGATGTGAATGGTTGCAATAGAATGAGATTCAACGTAGGTGCATGAGTGGCCAAAACTTCATTACTTGCTGAAAATGGATGTGGGATAGCAAGGTTACCCATGGTAGGTACTGCTATATAGCTTCCTTCTTGCAGGTCCATTTGTTGGGTAAATATGACAGCTTCATTATACACCTTTTCCATCGTATCTCTATCTGTCGGGGGAGCCTTCTTAGAAATATTGAGGTGAAAGGGTCCAAAGCTTTGAGGTACACTTGTATAATAGCTTCATTTGGTATGGTGTAAGGTGCTTCCATCTTTTGATGCATTTTGTGAAAATGATGGTTAAACATAGCGATGGGCTCCTTCGGATCCTTCCTTATTGTAATGAACTGGTGATGTGTCATAGCGGGGTCCACATACAACTTGAACTGATTAAGGAATTTGGTTTCAAATTCATTCGATGCAGAGATAGACCCTCGTGGAAAGTTCAGGTACCAATTGTATGAAAACTCTCCCAAAGTGTATGGGAATAAATGACAAACAATCTCTTGTTGGGCAATCTCTTTATGGTTACAAATTTCTTTGAAGTCACGGATGTGTTCTTCTATTATTCTTGATTCACCATATATGAATCGTGTGCAAAAATTCTCAGGATTTTTTGGTAACTCATGGATTTTCCCAACAAAATTTAAAGGTGAGCTTATTGCGCTAGCAAAAAAGGCCATCGAACGAGGTTGCTGCAAATTTTGATTTTGCACGTTCTGATTTTGGTTTACATTTGCTATGACAGTTGGGGCAGCAATATATGATTGTTTCCCAAGAGAATTATGAGACTCGGTAAGGTGGTGAGAAGATTTTTCTTTGGTCTTACCTTTTTTGCTGCGAGCTTTACGATGGTGGGTGAGTTCAAGGAACTTGCCTCTCTTTGGAGATGATCTAAGCACTTGCTCAAATCTCTCTAGAGAGAAAAATCCAATGTTATCCATCTTTTCAGTCTTGAGGTCCTCCTTCTTGCATCACTTTTTTTTAGCGTTGTTTTGACACAAGCCAACTTGCTAGGATCTCGAGGCTTGATTTCCTCTCTTGAAAGAAAAATGGAGTTATTCCCAAGGTTCTCCGAGGTCGGGTCACAACCTGCTTGGTTACTCAGTTGAAGATAAATTTGAATGTTCACGAGGAGGCCTTTGCTAGTTTATTCAAGACATCAAACTACAAAAAACTTTAGTTCTTTTTGGTATTTTCCATTTTAACATAAATGGGTGTTGTAAATAAAGTGCAATTTTTTGTATTTTTCCAAGATTTTTAGACTTTTAGAATTAAAAACAGATTGTAATAGAGAGTAGAGAAATGAAAAAAATAAAAAAAATGACTGAAAATGAAATTCTATGGACATAAACTACTATAAACTCTTCCTTTTGAATTGAATGATGGGGAGATTTAGAACAAACCCACGAAGCACAAATCAGACAAAGTCACAATTCACAACCCCATAGATGCAAGCGTTTGGAGAAAATCTATTTACTCATGCAAGATATTCAAAATCCCTCAGATCGTGAAGCCACCAAGATGTGCACACCCATGAGACAAATTTATCGTTAATCCCAAAGATTATCTATCCCATGCATTATTCACAGCAAGGTAAGAAAACAACAACAAACTCCAACTAAATAAATGCGAATTTGAAACACAATAAACAAGAGGCTATCTGAAAATAATGAACAATGCAAGCATACATTCAATAATTTCTCATAGGTAGCAGAAATTCACACACCATGAATGAAACACCAAATGTGTATCTTTATTGTATTAAGAATCCAACCCTTTACATTGATTTTTTATTATAATATATAGAGCTTCTAATCAAATACTCTAAATTTCCAAAATTAAAGCATCAGAGAGTCCAAACTAATGAATATAAGTTAAACTAAAACTTTGCTGAATGGAAACTACTATTAACTGATACTAGATAACTTGCATGGATTCTTGAATCCATTTACAATCATTTTTCCCGTGCAAGGAGGGGAAAACTTGCCAAGAAGAGAAAGAGAAAAGGTGGGTTTATTCTGAGAACTTGGAGTATTCTTCTTGATTCTTGGAGTCTTCCTTGCAGTGGAGACTGATAGGGGACCCTTAGTCCGACCAAAATTAACTCAATTTAACCATCAATTTGATCTAGAGTTCAACTGGTGTGCAAAAAATATGATCTCGCTGGAAACACCTAGATTTTTGGACCCTGACCTCTACTCTAAAACTTTTAGTGCCCCAAAACTTTTAAGTGTTTAAAAACACAATTTGGAGGAGTCTAAAGTTTTAGACTTGTCGGAGGCCAAAGGGACAAAATGTTTGGGAGGCTGAAAAGGCCAAAAAACTAGAGGGCCGAAAGGCCAAAAAATTGGAGAGCTAAAAATTTGAAAAACTAGAGGGCCAAAAGGCCAAACTTGCGTTTTTTAGAAAATGGCCAAGTGTAGGAACTGTCCTACTGACTTGCTGAGTGGACTTTGTGATTTTAGTCAGGAAAGACCTCTGTATAGGCTTCTCTGAGCCTATGCACTATCCCCTGGACCTCTTCATAGTTGATCTCTTTCATGTTCACCTCGGTGACCTTTTGTTCTTGCTTCTCTCTGAAGATAGTCAATTTGGAAGTAAAGAACTTGATCTCTTCTTCGTGCTTGTACATTCTCTCCATTTCTTCTTTCAAATAGAACATCTAGTGTAAGGCCTCCTTGGTGCTAACACCTGCTAGAATATCCCTAAATTGTTGAACCACTTCCTTTGTCAGTCGTATGGTAAGTTTATCTTGGCCCCTATATAAGTTGAGGCCAATCCCTGTAAAGAAGACATCCATCTCTTTTATCCACTCTATGACTTCCTTGAGCTTTCCTACTATGGAGGCCAAATATCTCTTGTAGACCTTGATTGTCTTAGCTATCTGCTTGATCCATGTCTTGAATTTGTCTAGTTCCTCCCCCTCATATATCTTGACTAGAATCTAGAAATGTTATTTCTGGATCACCTCCAAGTCTCGAAAGGCGGCTTGCCATTTACTTATTTCAGAATCTAGACCACCCTCATTCTCCACTAGATCAATCAACAAATTAGCCTCAACCAAGATATTTTTGTATGGCCTAAATACCAGCTTGATGGAATTCTCTCCAAATTGCTCAAAGTCATTCCTCCAATCTGCACTTGCTTGGATGAAGGAAGGGGTTAATACTGCCAACAAATTTGGTGTAGCCCTTTTGTCTAGCATGGCCTGTAATAAATCCTTTGGGATGTTTGGGTCAATGGGACCTGCCAGCTTTTGAATGTACGCTTTTAAGGCCTTTTTTTGCTCCATCAATAATTTTATGGTTTCTTCATCTTTACTCGTGAACCCTAAAGCATGCTTGAGCCCTAAGGATGCCAGTGTCTTTCTCCCTTCTCTATTAGGTTCACCCAAGTCCACCTCTTTGAGTGTGTAGTCTTCCAATGTGGCTGACGTTTGAGAAGTGCTCATGGGAGGAATTGTTATCTATGTCTTCTAGTGGCCTCTAGTGTCTTGTGTGACATAAGATAATGTCCTTGCAGGCACATTGAATTCCATTTGTTTGAAGGCTTTCCCTATAGGTGCCATACTTGTTTCTTCTCCATCTACCCCATTGGTATAAGTCCTTCTCTTAAGCTGAATTTCTTTGGTAAACCAAGTAGGTTTACCAGATGAAGTAACTAGATCATATGGGGAAACATGGAGGATAGCCGCGAAGTTTTAAGATCTTGAGGTTACTCCTCCCTTTGCCTCTTTCTCGTGTGCCTTTCCTTGTTCATCTCCTCCTACATCCATCCCTTCTCTTTGTATTTCTTCTTCTCCCTTTTCTTCTTCTGCCTTATCTTCTTCAGTTGTTCTACCTCCCTCTTCTTTTTTTTGGCCTTCATCCTCTGTTGAATTGATCAACATTTCTAAATTAATGCTACTCATGGCTTCCAGAGTGGTCTTCAAGGGTGATACATCTTTTGTACTTACTTCCCTCTAGGGGGTCAGGGTGGAACAAGGAAAAGGGAATGATGGCGATGGAGTAGGTGTTGGATTTTGGATTAGGACGAGAGATGGGAAAGTAGAAGTAGAAGGGGGTGGAGTTGGTGTTGGAGTTGGGAACAATGATGGTGGAGTAGGAATTGAAGGAGGCTGAGAAGTTGGTGGAGTAGGGTTGTGAGGTGGTGGAGTGGAAACTGAACTCTCTTCTACCACTTTGTCTATCACTATGTTTTATGCTACCCCCGTATCCTGATCTCAGGCCCTTGGGTTGAACTGGAGTTTATCTCTGTAGTGGACACATTTAGTGAGGAATAGGTGAATTGGGCCAGAGGTGGAGTGAGGGTCACTTGGGGTTGAAAGAGGGATGGGGCTCATGCATCATATCTTGGCGTATCTTTCCCTTGATTGGAAAAACCCTCTAGATCTTCAAAATCAGATATTTGAAACTTGTCTAACCCTAAGGCATCCAAGAGATTATCCTGTTCTTTTGGGTCCTCCTGATTTTTCCTAGTAGTCTCTTTCTCTTTCCTTCTCTATGACCTAGTCCTCCTGACTAGTTGTGCCTCTTCTTCCTTTTCTTCTCCTTCTAGATCTTCCTACACAGTTTCCAATCATGGAGAGAGTGAAGTTCTTTTCCTCTTAAACATCTTCTTCCCCTTTTTAGTGGTCATAGGAGATTGGCTAGAGGTGGATGGACCTTCGCTTGATGGAGCTTACGATACCTCTACTGGAGGATCTATCTACCTTTTCATCCTTTTCTTTTTATGCCTTGGATTTGAACCATATTCCACGGGTCGCTCATGATCGTATACCATCCTTTTCTTTTGAGGTAGTGTGTTTTTATACTTGGGGATGGTAGATTTTTCCCCTTGCTACCTATCTACTTTCTTAGGTGGCTCCATAAATTTTGTAATAGGTATCGGGCTCATTTTTAAGGGCCTCTTAATCCATTGATCTTTTGTTCTCAACACATGCCTTGCTTGAAAATCAATATCATCATTTTCATCCTTCTCAATCTCTGCGTTCATGATAGGCCTATCATATATCTTCTCATCTATTTAAATGGCTTCCAGGACCTCATCTGAATCCTACTCCCAAACCTTTTTGGGAATTGGAGTCTTCAAGAATTATTTTTCTAGGGCAAGAGGCATTCTACAATAATCCTGGATTCTGACCTCATGGTCATCTATATAGTTCATCCAGTGATCTTCTAAGCTTGGTTCATGAATGTAGAACTTTCTAATAAAATGGATGTACGTGCCTGTAGGTTCATATCAAGCCCACACTATCTTGTAATGATGTAGAGGGTAGTCATCCCATTTGAAGAACAATTATTTTTATACCTTCATATTTTGTAGGGTATATGGGCCCAGTGAGATAGGAAAATCCCAACAATGCTTCTTCTTATGCTTTATATGCTTGTAAGTATCTGTAAGTTGTCTGGCTATCTCCAAGATGATTATCCAGTTGGATGAATACCTAGGTAGCTTCTTTGGTTTTAAGGTTGATCCTGCTAACCAGATGTAATTAAACATTTTAAATTGTATAATAGGCCCTGATGGCCCTTACCTTGGCAGATGCCTCTTCTGACATCCTTTTTGCAAAGTCACCCTCAATGGACTGGATGACTACAAATATGAAAGCATCGTTGACTATCCTGTAATTAGGGTGATCTTCTAGCATATTTTTGATCTTCATTAACTAAGGGTAAACAATGTGGGGCTAAGAATTTGGGTCATTTATTCTTTTCCTCTTGGTAAGACTTGGGTAGTCTTCCCGTGTCACCAACAGGTATACTATATATGTGCTCATGTAGAACTTGGGGTTGTGCTTTACTACCACCAATTTCTTATCCAATCTATCACTGATGATGTAACCCCAGTTGAACCTTTCTTTACAGCCCCTGATCCTTTCAATTAGTAAGATCATCTAGGGTTCAAGTTGGATGGATTGAGGAAGTCCATAAACTCATCTTATCAATGTTGCAGCTGCTTGGATATCATCTTTTAAGTATCCTCGTTGGAGGTATATCTTATCCAACCTATTATTTTGGAGAGGTTTCTTGAGGTAGTCATTGTTTATAATTTCATAGGCTTCCTTCTCTTTGTTGTTGAACCACTGAAGCCCCTTTCCAATGTAGAAGTTGTAGAACTCGTTAATACCTTTATGGAGGTGGAAGACCTCCTCTATGATATCTGGCCTTATATCAAGTACTAATTGCCTCTTCATGTTTCAAACTACTCTCTCATCTGAGTTGTAATGATTGACCAAGATTATAATCAGCTTTGATGACAATATGGCTATAGGGTGGGCTTCTGCATTCACTAGACTAGATAGGACTAGTGTGGTGCAGTCCTCGGATCTTCCTGATGGTTGGGAGCATTGCACCAGGAACTGATCCTAGTCTACATTCCTAATGTTAGTATCGGTGATTTCCACATGTTTGTTCCTAACCTTTGAAGTTGGGGGATTCCCCTTGTATTGGTATTTCATTGGAGATTTTGTCTTTTGTTCAGGCATCCCTACAAGGAGAATGCAAGTATCAGTATCTTATTGAAGAAAAAATAAAAGAAAGTTCATTAATCTAAGAAGACAGAGGAAAATAGTTCTGTAAGTAGCCAAGAATGCCTCTTTCACATTTTTGGCCCTTTCAAGGTTTTGGGCACCAAAAATTGGTTCAGAGTTCGAAAAGGCCAAAAGTGAAAAAGAGGCAATTGTTGATGAGAAATTTTTTTTGGTCTTTTGGCATGCAAAAGCCTGAAAGTTTCTGTGAATGTCGAAAGTCTGAAATGGCCAAACTTTGAAAGTTTGAAATCCAAAACTTTAGGTTATTCAGACTTGTCAGCATTTCAGACCTTTGAAAGGGTGAAAAGGTTGAATCTCTGATGAATACTTGGGCGAAAGACTAAAAAAAATGTCTTTCAGCTTTTCAGGGGATGAAAACCTATGGCAAGGTCCACGACTAGAAAACCACAAAAACCCTAACCTAAAAAAATGTGAAAGAACCGACTTGACCCGACAAGGGATTCCCTGTCAATTTTGAAGGTTCCCACAAGGCCCTAGGAGACCCTGTAGGCTAGAGGTGATCACAAACTGGGCTGGACAAGCACCAGGTGCAAAGAAACCCTAACCTAAACCCAAAAGAGGAAAGAAAAAAGTGAAGCACAAGGAAGGAACCTACCTCGACTAAGCATGGAGTGGAAGAGGATGACACCATGAAGATTGAAGGAGAAGGGTAATCAATCACAAGGGGCGAGGGAAAAATCTCCAAATTTGTGAGCTCTCAAAATGCCAGGATGAAAAGAAAACAAAGTGAAAGAATACAAACTCTTTTACCACTTTATAACCCATGGGTGGAGTCGGTGTTTTTGGACCTTTCAGCCTCCAAAATGCCAAAAATTTGGAGGTAAACACCTTTGGCCTTTCGGTATTTTTAGAGGCTGAAACACTGAAAGTTTGGGTTTTTGGCCTTTTGACCATCTCAGGATTTCGGGGACTTGGGTCCTCTGAAAAGGCCAAATTTTTTTTCTTATCTCTATGTCAATGAACCAACAACCCTTCAATGGGACTGCTCTACTGGGGACTGAGAAAGGGGCAGATGTGAGAAGACCAAGGGATAAAAAAGGGGGGTCCCCATGGTTAGAGGACCAAAAATGGGGTGTGTGTTGGGGACCCACAACACCACCAATGAATGCAATCCAGACATAATGATAGAGGTAGGGGTCCAACCTCTCAATCCACAAAAAAAAAGAAAGAAATACAAAAAAATGAAAAGATCTAGTGGTGAAAACCACCATGTGGTAGTGTTAGAACCCAAAAAAGTAAAAAATATCTGATGTTTCCAAAGGTGAAAACCCAACTCTAGCACCTAAGGAAGAGAGGTTGGATACCCTACCAGAACATGATGATGAGAGATCTCCTATTCTCATAGAGCCAATGGAAAAGGTTAACATTGGAACTGACTTGGAACCAAAGTTTATTCACTTAGAAGCATCACTAACCCCAACAGAAAGGAAGGAGTTCATCAAATTATTTCAAGAAAATAAAATTAACTTTGCGTGGTGATATGCCGACATGCCAGGGTTAGATCCAAGCTTCATAATGCACCATCTTAATGTGAAACCTTGCATCAAACCTGTAAAGAAAAAATTAAGAAAAATGCATCCACATGTAGCTCTATTAGTCAAAGTAGAATTGGAAAAGCTACTTAAGGCTGGATTCACAATAGTAATAGCCTATGCAAAATGGATATCCAACATTGTACCAGTTACCAAACATGATAAGTCCATTAGAATATGCACAAATTTTTTAGACCTTAACCTTTCTTGTCTGAAGGATGATTTTCCATTTCCTAACATTGATGCTATAGTGTATTTAACGGTGGGACATTATATGTTCTCATTAATTGATGGATTTAGTGGCTACAATCAGATTCGTATAGCACCTAAAGATCAAGAAAAAATTACTTTTACATGCCCATGGGGAACCTTTTGTTGGAGTGTGATGCCCTTTGGTCTCAAAAATGATGGAGCAACTTACCAAAGAGCAATGACCACTATCTTCCATGACATGATACACACCTTCATAGAAGACTATGTGGATGATATTTTAGCTAAATCACATCAAAGAAAAGATCATCTTCCTATACTAGAAAATATTTTCACAAGCTTAGAGCAATTCAAAGTGAGATTAAAGCCAAAGAAATGTGCATTCAGGGTTCAATCTGGCAAGCACTTAGGCTATATAGTTTTTGCAAAAGGCATAGAAGTTGATCCGGAGAAAGTACAAGAAATAATGGAAATGGAAATTCCCAAAAATATTAGCCGAATGAGGTCTCTTAAAGGAAGACTTCAATCCATTAGGAGGTTCATTTCTCACTTGGTGGAAAAGTGTCATTCATTCACAAGATTTCTACACAAAGATATCATTTTTACATGGGATGAAAAATGTGAATAAGCCTTCACTTGGTTGAAAACATACTTAGTCAACCCACCTATCTTGATGCCTCCTATCAAAGGAAAACCATTGTTACTATATATTTCAGCAACAAAAAGATCTTTAGGGGTCTTATTGGCACAAGAGGATGAGGAAGGAAAAGAAAGAGCTATTTACTACTTGAGTAGAACTTTGATCAAATATGAATTAAACTATAGCTTCATGGAAAGAGCTTGCCTAGCAGTGGTTTTTGCCTCACAAAAACTAAGACATTACATGTTCATGCCCAAAGTGAATTTAATTGCAAAGATTGATCCTTTAAAATACTTGCTTATCAAAATAGCCCTAACTAGAAGGATTTCTAAATGGGTAATGGTGCTTAGTGAATTTGATATTGAATATGTGGACCGTAAAGCTATCAAGGGACAAGTTATTGCTAGTAAGTTGGCTGAAAATACATTAGAGTCTACTCATCCCATTCAAGTTGAATTTCCTGATGCAAAAATAGTCAATTTGGAGGCCAAGGCATGGAAGTTGTATTTCGATGGATCCTATACCCAAAATGGTTCAGGGGCATGAATTTTTTTGATCATGCCTCAAGGGTACACCATTCCAAAATCTTATAAACTTTTGTTTCCATGTACAAACAACATTATAGAATATGAAGCTTTAGTCATAGGCATCAAAATGGCTTTAGAATGGAATGTTACAGAACTGCAAGTTTATGGAGACTCTTAATTAGTCATCAACCAAACCAATAATGAGTACTAAACTAAGGATGAAAAATTTATGCCATATAAGAGAATGGTAGATGAATGGAAGAAATACTTTTCCTTAATCACATTTGAGAAAATTCCAAGAGACAAGAATAGGGTTGTTGATGCTATGGATACCTTGGGTTCATTACTACAAATGCCTGATCATAATGCAAGGTATGAATTCTTGATGGAAGAGTTGGTAAAACCAGATTTTGACTTACCTGACACCCAAATTATTGCCCTTATTGATGGACTTCACTCACTTTGGTATGGAAAAATTTATTCCTATCTTAAAGACCAAGTTTTACCTATTGACCAAACCCATGCCAAAAAACAAAATTTTATAAGACAAGTCGCTTGTTATACTATCCTATCAGACACATTGTATCACAAGGGTCTTGACGGAATGCTTCTTAGGTGTCTAGAGGATGAGGAATCAAGATTAGCTTTAACAGACATTTAGAAGGTGATTTATGGGTCACATTTGAGTGGGTTGAATTTAGCTAAGAAAATCCTTCACATGGGGTACTTATGGAAAACCTTAGAAAAAGATGCTTGCCACTTTGTCAAAGTGTGTGCAAAATTCTAATACAATGGAGACATGATCCATACACCTGCACAAGAATTACACCTTTTTGTCACACCATAGCCATTTTACCAATGGGGTTTTTATCTTATTGGAATGATTTACCCACCTTCTTCCAATGGTCATAAATATATCATTACATTAATAGAATATTTTACCAAATTGGTAGAGGTCGTACCTTTGACAACCGCCATGGGAAAATAGATTTCAATGTTTTTATCCTTAATAACATCATTTGTAGATATGGTATTCCTCATGCCATCATCACAGATAATGGAAAACAATTCAAGAACAAAGATGTGAATGAACTTTGTGAAACATTTCATATCATGCATCATTCTTCTTCTATTTACTATCCTCAAGGTAATGGACAAGCCAAAGCCACAAATAAGAATATTCTCAAAACATTGAAGAGATCAGCTGATAAGTCAGGAAGAGATTAGCATGTGCAGATAAACCCGACATTATGGGCATATAAAACTAGCATCCAAACACCTACTGGAGCTACACCATTTTACTTAGTCTATGGGGAAGAATTTTTTTTACCCTTGGAAGTTTAAATCCCATCCCTAAGAGTCTCTTTACATGGATTAATCAATGATGAGGATTATAGGGTCACCCGAATTCAACAATTGGAATTGTTGGAGGAACACCAAACACAATCCTATGAACATTTAAAGGTCTATCAGAATAGAATCTCAAGAAACTACAACAAGCATATCAAACTAAGAACATTTCAAGTGGGAGACTTAGTGTTACGAGAAAACCCTAAAAATTAAGCAGATAGGGAAAATAAAAGAAAATGGGAAGTGAATTTTCTTGGACCCTTTGTCATTACTTCCCCTTTTGGAATGGGAACTTACAAGTTAGTAGATTGTGAGGGTGATGAATTACAAGAGCCTATTAATAGCATCCATCTAAAGAGATTTCATACCTGATCAGATGAAATATTATAGGAGGAAAGAGTATCAGATGCATGTGTATCTGATGATTTCAGCATCCAATCTTTGTACATGAGAAAATTCAAAATTGAAAAACATGAGAAAAATCAAAAGTCAAAAACAATGGAAAATCATAAATTAGAAAAAAGGATAAAATTGAGCATGAAGAAAGAAATAACATTCAAAAAATCAAAACAATGGCTATCTTGGTGAAAACCTAGCAAATATGCGCCTTGATGATATCAAAAAAATAAAAAAATAAAAAATAAAAAAAATAAAAAATTGAAAAGGAGAAAAAGTACCTTGGTGAAAACCTAGCAATAGGTGCCTTGGTAGCAAAAAAAACCAAAAAAGGATAAAAAGAGAAATAAACCCAAAAGGTGAAAACCTGGTAAACAAACACTTTTTGATCCCTTAGGTCTTTCCTAGTTGCATTTGTACATATTTCCTTTTCATCATCTCATTTGTACATATCCTTCATTGTATCCGTCATTTGTCCATAGTCATAATAAAGTCTCTCAGCTACATTGTTGCATACTAGGTTTCATTTGCCCATGTTTCACATGGTTACATTTATCACTTGGGGCAAAAGCATTGGTTTTTGGTACAAATAGATTCAAAAGTGCTACATTTTTATCACATATCAGAAGCAGATTTTCAGAATTTTAGAGGAGAGATATTGTTGAACCTTTGATGGATATCATTGTTCAAACCCAAGAATTTGACCTAACAACTTGACCCTTGAACTTCATTGACTTATTTTATCAGGATTAAAAATTGAGATGACAACCTAAATGATCAGAATATTTGGAATTCTTTTGAAAATATTGACACAAAGCACAACACATGAATCTTTTTGATGATATTCATTGCATTTTATTATGTCTTTTTTTAGCTAATCGATGATGTTTTGACTAGATTGGCGATGATGAAGAAATGATATTTTTCTTGATTTTTGAGTGAGTGTTTTGAGGAAGATCCATCAACTTGTGTGAATTCATCTAATGACATGTTCATCAAAGAGCCATCGAGGACTTTCATATAGGAAGGAGGATTAACCTTTGTTTGTTTATGCAAACAGATACCTTGACTATTTAGATATTCCATATTTTAATACCAAAATCCACTTGCAACATTGAATCTAATGAAATCGGTATTCATACTCCCATAGTTGGTTATTCAATTAGTGAGGGTTGTACTAGTTTCCCAAGGGGTTACCAAAGCAATGAAATCAGTATTCATATCATCATGATGTGGTCAGTGATGATTGTATGTGCTCCTATTTCCACAATACTCAATGATGATAATATATATCTTTGCAGTTCTTTTGCAAAAAGCTAGTGACAATTAGTTGCATTGCATTGCATTATCATGTTAGATTAATTGCATATGTTTAGAGCATTTTTCCATGTTAAAGGGGGTTAATCAATTTTTTGTGGGGTTCAATTATCAATTATCAATTATCCTTGTTTCAAATCAATGATGTGAGATTATTTTTTGCATTCATTCATAGCATTAATCATTAATCATTATCGTTTATATCAAAAAATCAAAAGAAAAGAAGCATTAATGAGTAAATATTTTTCATCCATTTTAAGAGTGCATTTCATATAAAGTTGCATACATTCATAAAATCAAAAACCAAAAATCTAGTTGCATTCATTTATCACTACATTGCATAAATCATCTCATTCATCATTAAAATCAGAGAAGCATATAAGAATAGTTTCATCAAAATTAACTGCATCCATCTATCTATGTCATATATAAGATAAACTGCATCCATAGCATAATAAAGGTAAATGCATCATAGACATCATATAGATCTACATATAAAGAAATCTCACATCAACATCATAAACACATCTTGGGAATCAAAGGAAGATCATCACATAAATATCCATCAAAAGATACATAATATCTGTATATCAAGATACAATATCATCGATAAAATGATACATCAATAAATTCCTGATCAAAATCAATAAATATGATACATCAATACATCTCAATGTGGATCAATATCCAATCTATATCAAGACCTAGCAGGGGAACCTAATCCATCACTTGTACCTATACCTGATCCATCACATTTCCCATCAGGATCTCTGTCACCCGATATATCTTGTGTAGTCAGTGGTACCTAACTGGTGCTCACAACACTAGGCATTTGTGTCATCATAGTCATAAACTGTTACATCATAGAAGCTACTTGATCCATCTGACCAACCACTGATGTCAACATATCTTGTAGGGTCCTCACATCTTGTGTCAAGGCATTTATCGACTGTGGAGCCTGTGGAGGAGCCTGAGGAACCTGGGGAGGAGCCTGAGATATCACTGAAATCTGAGGAGGCACATACTATGTTGGAATCTGTCCTTGTGAAGGAGGAACCTATTGTGCATGAATATGAACCTGTGGAGGAGCTTGTGCTCCTAGAACCTATCTAGAAGCATCTAGATGAGCCTCCCTATCATCTCTCTATCATTTTCTCTAGTGACCCCATCCTACAGGTGGTCTAGGCTAAACCTATGCCTGTGTCTATCCCTGTCTCTATCTCAATTTTCCGAAACCACCACCCCTAGCCCTAACATGACCACCCCGCTTTTGAGGTCCAAGCCTTCCCTTGCATATAGCTCTACATATCCTGGGAGCTCTTTGTGCTCTAGGAGCTCGCTATCTCAGTCCTCTCACACCACCACCTCTACCATCGCCATATTTTCCATCATCATCGTTGAAATTTTCATCCATATTAGGAATGGGCTCTACAGGATCTGTAAATCTAGTGAATCTATGGTGTAAGAACCACTCTTTGTACTCATTGGTCATCCCAGCATCAAAAATATGGTCTAACATGTCCCACCAAATGTATATCAATCTATCAATCTTAGTGCATGCAAACTAATAATTTTCCTGTGCTCCCCACATGGATCACTCAGCCTATACTCGGGCATACAATGCCATACCTTGTGGCATATCCTGGACTCGGCCATACTACCTCGAAACTCTCCCAAAGTAGAATCTCTCTATAAAAAGTGGTGATTGACCAATCATCCATCGTGGGGAAAACATATATGGAAGCTCATCATCATCCTCCCACCATCCCTCACATCCGAGGTAAGGTCTCCATATGACCTGATCAATGTCATCAATGGTGTGGTGCTAATACTCAAGTTTTATCAAATGATGCTAGATAACCATCCCATCATACAAAAATGCATATGGACATCCTCAACCTCAAACTCGAGCTGCTATAGGTCTTATAATAGGGATATGCTCCTAGGTCCATAACTGTAACAATATAGCACCGATTGATAAAGTTGCACTAGCTCCGTAAATAACCTTGTGTAAATCATGGTAAAGTTGTGCCAACATGCAAGAACCCCAATCAAAATGTTGAGGATGTGCAATTAAATCCTCCAATATTTGACCCCGGCCAACTGAGAATCCATGACCTTGTCAGTTAGGAAGCAGTAAATCTCCTATCAGAGCACCTAAAACTGCTAGCAAAGTGGGAAATAAAGAAAAATGTGCTCATGTGATCATATCATCTCCAATTGTATCATCAAAAAACACATGTCTACATACACTTCTGTCATAAACCTAATCATAGTAAACCCACTCTCCTTGAGTTGGGATGCAGAGCAATCTATAGACATCCTGGGGATTGATAGTAATCTCGCTGAGTGGAAGGTGGAAAGTATTGTGGTTAGAGTGCCAATGCTCTACCACAGTTGTCAGTAAACCCTGGTTCAGCTAGAACCAAGGAATCTCTAAAAGGAAACTCAACCCGCACTTGTCAATCACCTGTAACTCTAGATCCATCAACTCATTAGATAAGTCAAGAATCCAGGAGGCTAGATTTCATACATACAACTTACAGAAATGTGCATGTTTTTCAAATCAAGGAAATTATATCAGTATCATTATATTAGTGGATCATTTTAAGTCAATCAAACCTAATTCAATCAATCCTTTTCTCTTTTTGAGCACATCAACTTATTTCTCCTAACTCTAGATTTTGAGAAGGGACCAATATGATCAGTTATCCTATCAATCCGTTCTATCCTATCAGATTGACAAATCAAACATCAATTTTTATGATTATCCTAATATCATAATCACTTTGCATTACTACAATAGATCTATCTATCTTGAAAATCAATCTAGTCATCCAGACAATCAATCAGAAAGTAGTTTGTGCTTCCTTACTCAGGTTTTCATCAATTTTCATTGCAAGCGTCACTTAGCATAGTGTACATGTCATTTCATTCTAGGAATCATTTAAAAGATGTTAGGCATGATTTGATTCATCAGAGACATCACTTTATCGTGTATGTGACATTTCAAATTCCTACATGGTATTTTATACCTTATATGCAGCATTTTAGAACTGGGGTTTTTATACGCAGCAGTTTATTACGCAAATGCAAAATTCTAACCTAATCATACATGGCATTTAGCTATGCATAAGCATCATTTCACAAAGTAGAGGTGGAATTTAACCTTCCTACATATCATTTAACCTATGCTACACATCATTTTACCAAATCTATCCTAGAAAGCATGACAAAATGCAAGAAATGCTATCAAAATGAAGTAATAAATGCACTAGGAAGGTAAAAAACCACTTATCGGAGGTCCATACTCAGGATGTGTCTGATATTGGTGTCCTCACTCAAACTGATGCTCTCTAATCAGGACCACCATCGCTATCAATCTCAGCAGGATCAAAGCAAAATCTCAAGGGTGAAAAGTGAAAATGAATAGTAAAAATGGGTTTTTCAACCTATTTAAGCTAATTAACCTAATTTTGGAGGATTTTTTACCCAGTTTAACCTCATTTGACCTATTTTTCACTTTCTGCACACTGGGGCATGTTTTTTTGCCAGGATCAACATTATTGTTTTTCAGAAATGAAAACATATTGCATCTATTTTTTATCAGTTTCATCATATTTTCTATCTGGAGATCAATCTGTTTCATTTCTGAGGGGGCATTATCATAGTATCAAATCAAATTTGCATCAAACATCAATCAAATATGGGGCATTGAAATTTTAAACATTATCACTGGGGCATTCTTCATCTTATCAAATCAGAGTTTCAAATCATTTTTGAATCAGGTTTTATCAATCAAATCAGGGATTTCAAATTAGTTGTTCAAATCAATCAATCAGATCAGGGATTTCAAATCAAAGTTTCAAATCAATCTATCGAATCAGTTTATTAGTCAATCATTCAAGTTTTTGTATCAATCAAACAATCAAGCATCAAATCAATGATCAAGACATGCAATTTTCTTTGTATCAATGCGCTTCAAACATCAATTCAAAGAGGGGCATTTGTAGACACCTAAAACTGGGTAGGTGTTCTATTATCAAACAAACTTGCAAATCTCAGCCAAATGCTCTAAATTTCACCAAAATGGATCAAATCAATTTCAAATGGACATTTATCAATCAAATTGGACAAAATCATTTAAATCAAAGGATCAAATAAATAATGACATCAAATGATCAAAAATAATCCTAAAGGGATTAATCTAACTATATAATTGATTTTAATCAATTAATTATATAGTTTAAATAAAAAATCAAATTAAACCTATTCCCCTACATGGTTAATTTAATTAATTAATTGAATTTAATAAATAATAATATCCTTCAACATGAATTTGAGAAACCAATGAGAATTGAGAACACAAAGCACATGGATCACTCCTAGTTTGCAATCTCAATCACTCATTTTGAGCTTCGAATCTCAATCACTCAAATTTGTCCCTTTGTCCAAACCTTTGAGACAACCATTTAAATTGTCCCCCCATTTGAAACCATTTGAAACCCTCTCACTCAACCATGGCTTAATCATGATCAAGTAACTCTACCCCCTACACTTGGGAAAATCCTATAAATAGAGGCCATTTTGAGAGCATAAGGGATCCTAGAAAATTTGAATGCAAGGCATCCTTACTATAGGCATTTCATAGCAAGTTGAGACCATTTCATAGAAAATTGAGCATAATTGAGAGCATTTAGGAGATAATTTGACTCAAAGATCATAGAAATAGAGGGAATTTGAACTATATTAAGCATATCATAATCAAAATTCTCATTCTAAGATTGTCACTAGTAGAGATTAAGGCTGAGAGTTCTATTAGAAAAGCTTAGTTAGAGATCCATGAGATGTTAAATGCTTTATTTGTCAATTCTTAGATTAAATTGTATTATTATTTTCATAGAATTGATAGATAGCACCTTTATTTCATGGAGGTATGATTTATACATACACAAACTTGAATAGTAACATCATTGCATCTCATGATTAAGGAATTACGCCAACCATAAGATTTATTCAGATTTTTCACCACTTGAGCCTTCTACTAACTTTAAAATACAGGCCCCACACTATTAGAAAGGGACAGATGTCACTTCGACATGATTCCTTAAAGGTTAATCTATTTGCATCTTATGGTTAAGGCTTTACAATAACCATCAAATTGAAAAAAACTTACATGAGCTTTATGGAAACCTTTAAAATGTTATGGACCCACCGAATACATGTGGCTTCCAAACGCAATGCCTTGACAAGTAGATCTTGATCATCTTTCTACTGAGGTTGTGTGCTATTTGTTGGATTAAAGTGGAGTTTCATGATACATGATATTTAAATAATAAGGATTGTGGGGCATCTTGACATATGATAAAGAATTAAAGTGATAGGACTTAGGAAAAATAAAGATATAGTCCCGCTCGATGACAAAATGAACACATGGGTTTACAATATTTTAAGTGAATGAGAAAAAGTAACTCATAAATATAACATGTCCTAAAGACTTAGGGTTTTAGACCAATGAAACATACCTTAATACTTAACAAATAGGGTTTATGCAATATGGAACCCTACTTAGAGTTTGAAACACATGAGTGTTGCAATTAGGCAGAAAAATTTTTGTGTAGACCTAACACCTAACACTTGAAAACCTACTAGTAAACTAACCTAGAAACATTTTAGGGAAAATGGGAAGAAGAAATAGAATAAATAAAGTTGAGGTGATGAATAATGATTTGAACTTTGATCTCCTTCTGCCTATAGTTGCACAAGATATCAATAAAACTATCCAAACTTACACACTTTCTAGTTTTATCAATCTCCTAAGATTAATGGAGGTTAGGGCTTAATATGACATTTTAAAATAACCTAAACATTCATAAAAAAATATATTAAGTATATTAACACATTCATGTAATCTATAAATAGAGAAAATACATCCAAACAAGAAGGCCAGATGATTTACCCAAAATATTTGGACTTGGAAAGAGGTAAAACAAACAATTTTTATCAACACGAGGCAAGGAAGTGCTTATAGTTATAGACAACATTTAATTCCATAAAATAAATAGGAATAAGATGATGATCCAAAATTATGATACACAATTACTTTTTAAAGATCCAACATAGCTCATATTACACCACGAAAGTATAAATTATAACTAGACTGGGGTTAGGTTAGAGAGAAATAGATCATACAAAACATATCAAAATCTAATCATTGGCATGCAAGTTGATTCTTAGAAAGTATAAGAAGCAACCCAATGAATGCCCCTTACAAGCAGAGAGAAGGAACAACCATTGAGGATGGCCCTACAATTGAAATGGCATATGAAGTGATCTCTAATGAAGAAAAAGTTCTTTGTAAACAATAAATGGGCATGGGAAACACTTGGATTATATATGTAGAGATCGAGAGTAGTTTTTTGGAATTAATGGGAAGTATTACTAAGAGGGGAGGGGTGAATCAATACCTCTAAAACTTTTAACACCTTTCTTAATTCATCACTAGTAATCATTCATTACTGTTGTTTTTTCTTATGCATGTATTGTTCATTCATAACCATTAATAGTTTGCAACATTCATAGAAACATTCATGAAAATGAGAAACACATAACACAAGATATGGTATAGAAGAAAACTCATGTTAGGAAGTAAAAAATGCAGTGGGGATGGCACCCAAAAAAATTCACTATCTGCAGAATGGAAGGGAGTCAGTTAAGGCTTACAATTTGATCACTTATGATGATCTACCCTATTAGGAGTATTAAGGTGGAGACCTATTAAGATCTACTATGTTAAGAGCTTTAGCAACACTGATTTAAGTGTGCACTCAGTTATGAGATTTACAATAAGACTGTTAAGTCCACCTTTCTTGAAAGGATTTCATATGCGTACTACACTTGTTAGAATAAGTACAAATGTTGACCTGACTATATGTAATCTACAATTGTTGATTACAGATCTATTAAATCTCTCAGAATAACAATATCACCTTAAGTGATTGATGAATACCTTTTCTTTTCTTGTCGATAGCCTCTGTTCTATTCTTGAAACTGATTTGATTCTATTTATGTCCTTCTACATGAATTCTCTTGTCTGGTCCCTAGATGCTCTTAGTGGCTACAATATTCATTGAAAAAATTCTATTCTTAATAGGTTTAGCATCTGTTTATACAAGTATTTGACCTTATATATTGAAATCATGCATTACAATTTGTTAACTCTTAGATCCATGGTTTACAACTTGACCTTGATCTTTAGTTTGCATATTTTAAATTAGTAAAACTAATTAAAACAATAATAAATATATTGCTTCCTCCACACATAATGGATTTAAAAGTAAATCAAGAAAATACAACCACAACTTCAGTGATTTATCTGATGTGGAAAGTCAGATCCACTTTTTGCGGGATGTAACTGACTATCGGTTCTTGGTCATCGGGTTGAACTTGAAGTCTTTTGGTGTTCCTTTGTTGAAATGTTCATCGAGTTCCCTTTGTCTATCGGGTTCCTCTATTTTTTGTTCCATTGGGTTGCACTGTTGTTACTCATCGGGTTTCCTTTACCTTTTTGTCATTGGATAACATACAATAGTGTTTGTTGGGTAACCTTGGCGTCAGGTAGTGTTGTGCCCTATCTGTCAGTGTAGACTAAACCGATGGTGTAGATCTTGTTTTTCTATACTAAAGTGTTTAGTATGTACACCTTGTTTATATCCTTGTCATCATATGACTCCCCCTAACTGTATGCATTGGTATAGTATAGGTATATGTACATGTATACTCTACATTTTATGTTCTTTTCTCTATATGTACATATTATTTCCTCCTTATATCTTCCTTTTTCTTTTACTATACATAATATTTCCCCCTTTTAACTAAGGTGAGTGATCATATCAATTTCCCCCTTTCTTTGATACTTATGACAAAAATGTACAACTTATAGTATGTCAAAATTGTGACAAAAATGTGCAACTTACAATGTGTCAAGTATATTGGAATGGGTTGTCTTGATATCTTCTTGCATGTTCTCCCATTTTTCTTTTATTTGTTCTAGTGCCATGTGTTGTAGCTCTAGCCTCGCGTACATATCATAAATGTTTTCTAGGATAAACATTTTAGGGGAGGCAATTAATGTATTTTCCTTTGTCACATGTTGTTTTAGGAGTGAAAGTGTCAGTAAGAGTTAAGCTTGGAGCTCATTTACCTCATCTTTGTACTTCATGTCTACAATCTATATGTGCTGTCCCTATTTTCAAGCCTGCTTGATTTTCTCATCATGCAATTTAATTGCTTCTTCATTATTTGTGAGACTTTGTGCACTTGACTTAACATCAGCATCAATTTGTGCTATCTGGTCGGTATACTCCTGAGTGAGTTGATCTAGAGTGCACAATTTCTATATTGAGGTAATAGCTTCTTATATGATTGGACCAATTATACTTACCAATTTAGATAGCTTAACCTTTTTCATTGCCACTTCCTAGCTTATCTTCTCGGCTAGCTTGAACTCATACTTTTGTTCAAGTCTCTCTTCCATAACCTTCTGAGCATCAATATTCTGAGATGTTATTGCATCTATGAGTATTACCAGTTGATCAAGCATTATAGATTTTTGATCAATATCTACATCTGTACAATTTGTTGAAGTATACCTCTTGCTAATTCTAGTATCTTAGCCTCCTTTGTGGCTATTTTTATTTTGTCTTGTATTTCTTTTCTCTCACGGAGCCTGGCATACCTTGTCAATGTAGTTGGATCCAATGTCCTTGGTTCACAAACTAGAATCTTAATGATTTCATCCAGAGTTACTGGATTCTTATGTTTTCCCCTCTTCTTCTTTGAGATTTGTGGGGATGTAGAGGTATGAACTACCATAGGTAGTTCATTTTTTCTCTCTGAAGTGGTTGGTGAAGGCCTTGTGGAAGATGCTTCTTGTGTTTTCTTCTCGGGTGGCACCTATCAATTTTGTGAAGACATCTCTCCTTCAACCTTGGGTGTCTCCTCAGATTTTTCTTCTGATTGCTTCTCCTTCTCATCTTTCTTTGCTTCTTCACCTTTCTCTATTTTTGTGTCCCCTTCTTCCTTTTGTGTTTCCTCTTTATTTTGATCAACAGACTTATTTGTCTAATCATCGGTTGCAGCCTTCTCTGCAATTATTTCCTTTGAATTATCTATGGTGTCTTTTGTGTCACCATCACCCTTGTTCTTGGGTGTGCTTGTGTCTTCTATTGCAGATCCATCATTACCCTCTAAAATATTGATTTCCTTCATTAGTACAAGCATATTTCTTTGAGTGGTTGCTTGGGTTGTATCCAGAGTGGTGTCCTACTCATTGGTTTGATCTTTTTGAGCATTGGCATCCTCATCTTTGTGCACTTTGTATGTAGGGTCTGGTTCTTTGGAGTCCATGACCGAAGTTTCCTGCACTTGTTCATCAGAAACATTCATATCTTTATCATTTGAGGTCTTCAATTCTTGTTATTTTTCCTGATCCTTAAGTGTGATGAATATTACTTCATCTTTATTCTTTGTATCTTTATCAGAGTCATAGTTGGTGATATCTTGGATGTCAAGATCATCCATGACTATGTCTAAGTTTATGGGCTCATTGTCACTTTCAGTATTATCCATAGCAATGTGCCGAGGACTTTCACTGTCTATCTCCTCCTCTCTATGAGGTGTGTTGGTGAGAAGTAATTGATTCTCACTACTTGTTGACTCTGCTGGTAGATCCAAGAGTTGTCTCCATTTAGTTTTAGTCATTTTGTCCAGCTCTATGAATTTGTTCTCTAATACTTTGTATGCCCTTATCTTGGCTATAAATTTACTTGAGTTATTCTTGAGTATTTCTTTGATTTCTTCAACCTTGGATTTGGGAGGCATTAGTGTTAATAGTACCCTCTCCCTTGCTTCTCTTTTAGTTTGTAGAGTATATGACCATTTTTGGTATACCCTGTTACCCAAATCTTTAGGTAGTTTATTGAAAAATTCAGCCGGTTCATATTTGTACCTTATCATTGACTTTATAACTTCCTCTTGTATCTTATTCTGGTCCTCAGGGTTTAGTGTATCCCATTGTATGATTTTCTTATCAGACATGGTTCTGGATGTAGCAATAGACTCAACAACTTCATCAATTGTTTGCTTCCTATAGTTATTCTTTTCCACATCATGCTCATCATCTTTAGTGTCCTCTATGTCAGTCTTTGTCCTAAACAACCTTTTCCTCTTCTTTGGAGGTGTTATTTTCACAGTTTGCTGCCTTGTTCTTTTTGCTGGCTGCTTCCTCATATTGGTCCTTACTTGACCTTTCTTAAGAGGTGTTGTATCGGTTGTAGTAGTTTGGCTCCTTTTCATCTTCTTCTTTGTAGGAGGTGGAGGTGGAATTGTATCAGATTCAGTCTCCTTAGAATCTAATTTATGTTCTTCTTGTTCCTCACCGATGGTGCCCTATTCATCGGTTTCCTCTAGTTGTTCCTATTCTTCTTCTATAACTGATAGAATCTTCTTGAGATTCTTAACCATCTTATCCTTTTTGTTGACAATTTTCTTTATCTATAGCCCTCTCTTTATCTTAGATCTGGCCTCTTCATAGGTTCCAAACCTAGGTTGTTTGTTGTCAATAGGATCATTTATTAGTGCATCAATTGCACTTGTAGCTTGATTAATATTGATCTCATAATCCATTGGTGCTAACCAAGCTATCCTTGGTACAACTAGTTTGATATGGGTGAAATATGTGTCCACCATGAAACATATTTCATCTTTATGTTTTTCCACAAGTTGATCGGGAATCCTAGTCCTCTCTATGATCTTTTCCTTGAACTCAAGAAAGTAAGAAGACATAACAGATTCAAAATTGTCCCCTAGTGACTTAATCAGTTCACTAATCTGTTAGGTTACCGGTTTGGTAGTGTCCCATTTTACTTTTCCTACTGAAGGAAAGTATTCTTGAAAATAGAAAAATATACACATGATAAGTGAGACAAACTTACATGTGTTGGTCTTTGTAGACCTGATTGTGTGCATGTTCTCATCAAGTTGTTTTAATAGGATCTCACACAGATCCATCTGAATTCCTTTGGTCACTATCTTGTAAGTTGTGCTTACTGATGTTGCAGATATGTTGTTCAATATTCTTTCTTGAGACCTCTGTTGTCCCCTTCTACATTGGTGAGTTTTTCAACTTCTTTCATGGATGGATGCTTGTGTGCCCTAGGCTTGTCGATTATCAGATAACCAGTGACAGTGTGAAGGACATCCTTGGTTATTTTCTTGGGTTGGTCTAGCCATAGCTTCTTTTCATGCATTCTTCTCAAGACTAACCTTATCCAGTCTGTTTTGAATTCCCTCAGGAAATGTAGGGCATTAGTTAACCCTTTGAATTCCAAGTTTAAGTGCTCTTCCTTCAGTTTCCCTTTGGCATCACAAAGATTCTTTTAAGCTTCATCCATTTCAATATCACCTATCTCTATGATCTTGTAGTGAATATAAGACCTAACGTCTTCTATGACAAAAACCCTAGGTGGGATTTTTGAAAACGCACCAGTTTCATCTGGTTTTGATGCAATTTTTGGGCAGATTTTATACTTGGGCTCTACACATGTAATGTTCTTGATCATCTTAACCAAATTCCTCTTATCATTCTTGATTTTAGCATTTCTTGAGGTGATTGCCATCATTTTTCAATTTTTAGGGTATTCTAGAAATTTAGGGCTTTCTTGAAAAATAACGATTGAGATCTTTCACTGCCTTCGATACTTACTTCAATCCGCAACAATGGTGAAAGATCTATTTGTTGTGGGCTTAGATTAATATGAGGACACTTTGTTTTCTTCTCTTTAATCACTCCATGTTTTTCTCTACTTTATCTTCAAATTGCGGGTGCAAAATGAAGTTGTCCCATTGACTATTTATAGACTTTTTGCCCTATGTCTTTGTAATAAATGCTCAATGACTCATCGAGACATGAAAATGGGTTTCATTGGGAAGAATTTCTAAAACATCGTTGGTGAAGTTGAGTTGCTTGAGATAGTTGTTAACAATGTTTCTTGTACCGATGGATATTGGTATTATATAGTGACAACTTGTAACTTCCTTTCTTACCGACGGGTGTCGGGTTACATTGGAAACTTAGCCACTTTTTGTGTTGACCAACAATTTTTGGTAAGTGTAGAACAACTTATCTACTTTGTTCACTGATGATTTTTGGTATGCGTATACTGATGGGGTTGCTTTCTTAGAATTGGAACAAGTAACATAATATGCATCTTTATTCATGCAGATTTTGAATATCTATCAATTTTATAATGGAACTGATGCAAAATATGACTTGGTATAATGCATTTCCATACTTACTTGTTCAACTTAAGTGGGGGTGGTGATGTCACTAGATCCATTGGATAGGGTGTCACCATTTGCATTGCTTGGCCCAGCTTCATCATTGCTTGAAGCTTTTATCCACATTTTGTCTCTTTCCCTTCAGATATCTTCAATAGTGTTTCCATTGGGATATGTGCTTGTCTCTATCAATCAGTCTTTGTAATCTTTCTTGAGGTGACCAACTTTATGATAGTGCAAGCATGCCATTCTGGGGTTTGACCAGCCTCTAGACCTTTTGGTCCATGCTCTCATGCAGTTTGCAGCAATATAACCATATCTACCACATGTTTTACATTTTGTCCATGTATTGCAATCCCATGTATATTGATTACCTATTCTCTTTGGTTGATAAGGAATCTTTTGTCCTTTGGGCTTCCATTCTTGCATTTTTTTTTTCCATCATTCTTCATATGTGTGCCCATTCATCTTGCAGGTAGGACAGTATTTTTCCATGTAGGTTTCCTTCTTTGGCTGTTCTATCTTAGTCTTGCATTCATAAGCCTTATGTCCTTTCTTGTTACATTTATAACAGAATCCTATGAATGTACATGTAGATTTAGGAATACCTCTCATTTTACCTCAGCATACATTTGATGTGTGCCCTTACTTTCCATAGTGCTTGCATGTCATCTTTCTTGGTCTTGGATTTTCATAGAAATTCTTTGAGTTTGCTTGATTGGATGATTCTCCATTTTTGGTAAAGCCTACTGTTGTTATTGTTGACTCTTCATTGTCCTTCAAAAAATTCATCCATTATTTTATTTCTCTCTTTAGCCTTTCTGATAGTCTTGTTATGTTGTTGCTGAATTCTAACCTCATGTTTTATCTTTTAACTCTCTTCTCTTAGTTCACTGATAATCTGTATTCTTTCAATGAGTTCCAGATTTATTTTGTTTGCTTCTTGACTCATAAGAATAATGCGATTCATGAGATCATGGTGATGCTCAGCATGTCTTTGAATTTCTAATTCCTTTTCTTGTAGTTCCTCTGTAATCTTCCTTTTGTCATCAATAGCAAGTGTTCTTTTTGTTTCAGCTTGTCTAGTAGAACTCATCACATCAATCATTCTTACCATCTGGCTCTCTTGACCAATTTGCAGCATCTTTATTTGCTCTGTCAGATGTTGATTGATCTCCTTTAGATTTGTGATGTTCTCTTCTGATGTATTTGATGTATTACTTGCATTTGATCTTGAGGATTTAAAGAGATCTGGAATCTCTTCTTCTTGATAATATTTTTCATTCTTTTGGGTAGCCATACCTTTTCTCTCATTCAATAGCTCTCTCATCTTGATTCTCGCTTCTTTATACTATTCATAGAACATCTATATCTCAAGCTTTTCATTCTCAATATTCTTATCAAGTTTGTACTTCTCCATTGTATGATCTTTTTTCTTAAGCCTTTAAGCTTTCCAAGAAGAGACTTAGCTCTGATACTGTATCATCTTAAAATGGAAGAACTTCCATGTTAAGAACATTTATCCCTCCTTAGGGGATGTTTTTTACCTCTATCATATCATCCTCCCATTTCTACATAATCCCCTGCTTCTGTGCCTGATTGGGCCTCTCCGAGCACCTTCAACCCCACCTAGCATGTTTTCCAAGGGTTCTGACCCCCTGGGTCAAGGTCAACCTCGACCTTGACCTAGGTCAGGGTCAACCTCGACCTTGACCTAGGTCAGGGTTGACCTCGACCCTGACCAGGGTCCCCCTTTTGAATCTGGAAGCCTGTCGGCTACTGGGGGTCATCCAAAATTCAATTTTCCCACTTTCGGGTCAGCTGTTTCAGGTTCTAAAGCGTTGATTCCTAAATTATATTTAATATAGCTCCTCTCCTAGAGGTAAAGTATTTAATGGAAATTTAATTCTCCTATGTCAGCCTCCTTAGAAGATTGTGCCCTAGTTTCATATAAAAGGAAGCCTTCTCCTCTCATTTTCTCTAACCATTATCAAGTAACAAGCACTAAGGCAACTAAGCATTCAAAGGACATTCAAGAATCCATTATTCTACATGTTTTCAACCTCTCAAAGTGTTCAATTCTTCCTCTCAAGTATTCAAGTTCTCCATTGAAGATCAAGGATTCAAGCTTCCAAGCCTTTGAAGGGATTAGGTTCAAACATTCAAGATTCATCATTCAAACCCTAGATCTAACCATCATGGTGGTGTGATCTTCCTTCAAGATCCTTGTACATCCTCAAGAATCTTTCATCATATCTTCAAGGTAGATTTAAAGCATACAATCATGGAGGTTTATGTTTTCTAAAGTCCAAGCTTTCATATTTACATACTTGCATACACTTGAATTATAATTGCATATCTATTGAATATCATAGCTTCATTCTTAGATTCAAATCTACTATTTGCTAGCATTCTATACTTTATTGATTTCAAGGTTAATTCCTAAATTGGGGTTTGACTAAGGCAAACCCCTCCCCCCAATAAACAAACCTCTTTTTCTTGCAGGTACAAGTTCAGGACTGTGGATTTGGACTTAGATCTGGATACCCTTTTCGACTTTTTGTCAGGCTCCATGAACAAATTCTCTGTCGGACCTATGCAGGTCAAGGTCAACATTATTGGGTTAGGGTAGACATTTGTGGGTCAAGGTTGACCTTTTTCATAAGATGAAATTGGATCAAAAATAGATTTTTGGGTTTTTTTTGTCTCTGCATTTCAATTCTGGATCATACTTCAATTTTTCCAAAAATAGAGTACAGACCTCAGAAAACAACATTATTTGATCTGAAATATTTCAAGGTTGGTTCTTCTTCCTATCCTTTTCAATTAATATAATAAATCATATTTACTTAATAATTAAAATTTAAGATCTCCTTCTTTACTCCCTTTTCTAAATAGTTGATATATTTCTGCATTAGCCCTTCTTTTGGGTTGATCAACTTGGATCTTCCATTTGTGCATTTGGAGATAAAGGTGGAACATCTTATCTTCTCCTTAATCACAGTCGCAATATACAATCAATCAAATTCAATTAAATGTAAAGTAGGGTTAAGGAACTCAACACACTCTAAGAAAATCAAACAACAATTAATAAACAATCTCCTTATCCCCTTTTTCTTCCTTTACATTTTGGTGAACCCGCGATAGACAAATCCTTCTCTTTGGTATTAGATTTACATCTTAGATTAGAATTTGCATTTATAAATACAAAAATAAAAATAAAATTCTTAAATACTCATAAAATATACAAAAACACTTCTTGCATTTCATTCATTATGAAGATCTTTTGGTGTATGGCTATTTTTCTCATTATTCTTCTCTTAGCATCTCTTTTTAGTACTTATGATGTGTATGATACTATTCTCCATTTTATTACATTTATCACTCTTCATAGTGCACTTGCTTATGCCATTATGAGATTGACCAATACTGGTCTCCCTACTTTTAAAACTTTTATTAAGGATGTGTGTAATGGACTCATTACTCTTTTGGATTATGTGAAGAATTTGGTAGATGATACACCATTGCCTAATCTTCCTAATCTTCCTCCTAACCTTCCTAATCCAATTCCTAATACTCCTACTCATATTCTTCCATCTTCCATTCCTAGTTCGTCTCACACTTTTGTTAAGGCTCAAACTATGGTACAAGATGAGGATGTGCAAGAATTTCTAGATTTACCTTCTCCTTCTTATCTTGTCCATGATGATATTAAAGGGAAATCAAAAGAAACTTCTCCTAAAATGATCATTCCACCTTACACAACATTTTCTCATGAACACAATAATCAATCACCTCCTATAGAAGCTTTGCAAGATAGATACCTACCGGGTATACTATGGTTGATAAACAAGGTTATAAGGGTTTAGGTCTTGGTGTTAATGAACATGGCATTAAAAACCTGATCAATGTATCTCCTAAACAAAATATGCACAGTATAGGCTTCCTGCCTTCTCAATTTGAGGTAGCTGATCTTAACTATTGTCCTCCTCTTCATATTCTTCTTCCAACACCTACCTTAGATCACCCTGATACTCCTCAAGATGTGGCTAAAAACGTGTATGTCCAGTTAATGAATTCCAAGAAAGAAATCTTCAAACCCATTCTGAGAAATGCTCTCTCTAAATATAAATTTCCTTTTCATTATAGTAATAAACATGTACTTGATGACTACATGCATTTCAAGCTATATGTTGGAGAAAGAGCTGCTTTGGGAATTATATCTCATTCCTGTACAGTATTATAATTTCTTCATAATTTTAATATAGGGCATTCCCCTCATTCTTCTACAGATTAGATTCTTTTCCTCTTGTCTCTAAATTGGGGGACAAGAGGTCTTCTCTTCAAAACTTCTAGGGTCCATTATCTTCTTAACATGTAATTTTTTTTTTAGTTTAATTGGTTATTCTCTCCTTCTAAATTGCTATTATTCCTTCACTCACGATATCTTTTCTAGGACATATGTTTCGTAAAGATATCTCTTATTTTTATAACTTTTTTTTATATAAATTGATGTATCCCTTGCCGTCATCACTGGGGGGCAAGGTCTTTTTCTCCTTCTACCTCTATCTAAGGATCTACTTTCCTTAGCTTAGTGGCATTTGTTTATATTGCAAACATTATTTTCTTAGAAAGATCTATGTTTTGACTATTGATACCCTCTTATTTGAGAGGTGATTGTCCTAGGTCATCACCTCTTCTTTATTTTGCAAATTATGTTCCTTGAAAACTCTTGCCCTTGCTTTTTGGTTAGAGTTTGTTATCCTTCATTCCAAGATTCCTCATCCTCTTCATTGCAAGGGGCTTGATGATTGAATCTTTAGTCCCTCTTGTCTCTAGAAGATGACATTTTATCCTAAGCACTCCTCTATGGTAGGGCTCTTGTTGATAAGATCTCTTCCTCTTTGACAATCCTTTTTCCATAAGTGACATATCCATTTCATGATTATCTATGCTCTTCGATGTAAGGGTCAATACTCTTTGCTAAGAAAATGATATACATTGTTGTAAAGTAGGATATCTCCTTACCTTGTGAAGTAGGTATCCTCTTCCTCTTCATTATCCTGCCTAGTAGGTAGCCATGATAAGGAGGGGGGCATATTTAAGGTCTCCCTTGTACTATAGTTTAATTTTATTTACATTTTACAACATGCTAAATCCTTGGAAGGTAATGCACATAAGTTTCTAAATCCTGAAGAGACACGCATTTTTACTTTTTACTTTTATTTTTGCTAAATCCTTGGAAGGTAACACACATAAGTTGATAAATCCTAAAGAGATACGCACCCTTTTTATTTTTACGATATGCTAAATCCTCAAAATGTAACGCACATAAGTTTCTAATTCCTGAATGGACACACATTTTATATTCCATAGTGATACAAGAATGTAGGTCTATGGATATTTTCAAAAGCCGTCAGAAGATGCATTTACAATTACAATCATAGATTTGGGTGAACCTGTTTGGGATCTCCCTCCTTGGTGATTCATAGTAATGTGGGCATCTTACTAGGGGGGGTAATCACTTTCTCTTCTCTCTCTTTCGCTTCCATGCTAGTAGGATTAGATCATGAAGCTATGTTATCTATGGTGCTGTTCTTGTCTTACTTATGTAGTCTTGTGTGTTTTCTATGATTAATTTCTCTTTACTTCCATATCTTTATGTATGTATGTTTAATTATAATCCTTCATCTAAGGACTCATCTCCTTGACTTAGTGATGTTCTACTTTGTTGCAATCCACCAAGATCTTTTTCTTCTAACTTTACCGTGAGCATGTTCAAATTCCATACTCTCGCTAAAGTGGGGGCTTAATGTATCATCTTAAAATAGAATAACTTCCATGTTAAGAAAATTTATCCCTCCTTATGGGATTTTTTTGACCTCCATCATATCATCCTCCTATTTCTACATCATCCCCTGCTTTTGTGCCTGATTAGGACCCTGATTGGGCCTCTCTGGGCACCTTCTACCCCACTTGGCATGTTTTCCAAGGGTTCTTACCCCCTGGGTCAAGGTCAACCTTGACCTTGACCTAGGTCAAGGTTGACCTTGACCTTGACCTAGGTCAGGGTCGACCTCAACCCTAACCTGTGTCCCCCTTTTGAATCTGGAAGCCTGTGAGTCGTCGAGGGTCATCCAAAATTCAATTTTCCCGCTTTCGGGTCGGCTGTTTCAGGTTCTAAAGCGTTGATTCCTAAATTAAATATAATATAGGTCCTGTCCTAGGGTTAAAGGCTTTAATGGGAATTTAATTCTCCTATGTTGTCCTCCTTAGAAGATTTTTCCCTAGTTTCATATAAAAGGGAGCCTTCTCCTCTCATTTTCTCTAACCACTATCAAGTAACAAGCGCTAAGCAACTAAGCAATCAAAGGACATTCAAGCATCAATTATTCTACATGTTTTCAAGCTCTCAAGGTGTTCAATTCTTCCTCTCAAGTATTCAAGTTCTCCATTGAAGATCAAGGATTCAAGCTTCCAAGCCTTTGAAGGGATTAGGTTCAAACATTCAAGATTCATCATTCAAACCCTAGATCTAGCCATCATGGTGGTGTGATCTTCCTTCAA
>MU224402.1:929849-952703 GCA_018584345.1 Thuja plicata
TATGTTTTCTAAAGTCCAAGCTTTCATATTTACATACTTGCATACATTTGAATTATAATTGCATATCTATTGAATATCATAGCTTCATTCTTAGATTCAATTCTACTACTTTCTAGCATTCTATACTTTATTAATTTCAAGGTTAATTCCTAAATTGGGGTTTGATGAAGGAAAACCCCTCCCCCAACAAAAAAACCTCTTTTTCCTGTAGGTATAGGTTAAGGAATGCAGATTTGGACTCAGATCTAGATACCCTTTTTGGCTTTCTATCAAGCTCTGCGAACAGATTCTGTTTCAGACCTGTGTAGGTCAGCGTCGACATTATTGGGTCAGGGTTGAAATTTATGGTTCAAGGTCAACCTTTTTCATAAGATGACATCAGATTGGAAAAAGATTTATGGGTTTTGTTCATCTCTACGTTGCAGTTTCGGATCATACTTCAGTTTTTCCAGAAATAGAGTATAGACCTCAGAAAATAGCATTCTTTGATCTGAAATATATCAACGTTGGTTCTTCTTCCTATCCTTTTCAATTACTTTAATAAATTATATTTACTTAATAATTAACAAAATTTAAGATCTCCTTCTTTACTCCCTTTTCCAAATAGTCGATTCATTTGTGCATTATCCCTTCTTTTGGGTTGATCAACTTGGATCTTCCATTTGTGCATTTGGGGATAAGGTGGAAAATCTTACCTTCTCCTTAATCACAATTACAATATACAATCAATCAAATTCAATTAAATTTAAAGTATGGTTAAGGAACTCAACACATTGTAAGAAAATCAAACAATAATTAATAAACAATCTCCTTATCCCTTTTTTCTTCCTTTACAAATACCAATTGTTGGAATTAATGGGAAGTAGTACTGAGAGGGGAGGGGTGAATCAATACCTCTAAAAATTTTAACACCTTTCTTAATTCATCATTAGTAATCATTCATTACTATATTACTGACCATTACTATTGTTCTTTCTTATGCATGTACTACCCATTCATAACATTTAATAGTTTGCAACATTCATAGAAACATTCATGAAAATGAGAAACACATAACACAAGATATGGTATTGAAAAAAACTCCTGTTAGGAAGTAAAAACTTTAGTGGTGATGGCACCCACAAAAATTCACTATCTGTAGAATGGAAGGGAGCCAGTTAAGGCTTACAATTTGATAACTTTTGATTATCTACCCTATTAGGAGTATTAAGGTGGAGACCTATTAAGATCTACTCTGTTAAGAGCTTCATCAACATTGAATTAAGTGTGCACTCAGTTATGAGATTTACAATAAGACTGTTAAGTCCACCTTTCTTGAAAAGATTTCATATGCATACTAGACTTGTTAGAATAAGTATAAATGTTGACCTGACTATATGCAATCTACAATTGTTGATTACAGATCTATTAAAGCTCTTAGAATAACAATATCACCTTAAGTGATTGATGAATACCTTTTCTTTTCTTGTTGCTAGCCTCTGTTCTTCTCTTGAAACTGATTTTATTCTATTTCTGTCCTTTTGCATGAATTCTCTTGTCTGGTCCTTAGATACTCTCTTTGGCTACAATCTTCATTTAACAAATTATATTCTTAATATATTGAGCATCTATTTATACAAGTACTTGACCTATCTTGAAATCATTAATTACAATGTTAACTCTTAGATCCAAGGTTTACAACTTGACCTTGATCTTTAGTTTGCATGTTTTAAATCAGTAAAACTAATTAAAATAATAATAAATACATTACTTCCTCTACACATAATGGATTTAAAAGTAAATCAAGAAGCTATAACTACAACTTTAGTGATTTTTCTAACGTGGAAAGTTAGATCCACTTTTTTCGGATGTAACTGACTGTCGGTTCTTGGTCATCAGGTTGAACTTGAAGTCTGTCGACATTCCTTAGTTGAACTGTTCATCAGGTTCCCTTTGTCTGTTAGGTTCCTCTCTTTTTTGTTGCATCGGTTTGCGCTATTGTTACTTGTCTAGTTTCCTTTACCTTTTTGTCATTGGATAACACTGAATAGTGTTTCAGGGGTAACCTTGGCATCGGGTAGTGTTGTGCCCTGTCTGTCGATGTAGAGTAAACTGATGGTGGAGATGATGTTTTTCTTTAAGTATACTAATGACAAAATATAATGCCTTCATAGTTATGGTGTTTCTTAGATTCAATCAAAACCAAAGAGAAGTTTTTATCTAGTATCTAAGAATTTACTCCATCTCCTCTATCTGGTAAAACCCTTCATAGCCATTAGAAATAAAATATGTGCCACCAATGAATGTCATTTATTGATATAGGGATCTTTGTGTGCAATCAGAGAAACAGATGCAATTGGGAATGTCTTGAATGAGCATTTGAAATTATCATTTATTCCTTCAGAATGTGGGACCTGAGTGGATATATGGTGGATCCTTGCAATTCCATAAGCTTATGCGTGCTAACTTCAACTTCTCCTATGATTTTGTGGTATCTCGTATAACCGCTGGCAGTGGGTGACTTGGAAGGATGGGGCCAGAAAATAGATGGTGCAAAGGTACTTGAGTCAAAAAATTAGAGTGGATTTATAGGGCTAGTTGATCAACAATAAAGCATAATGTTAAATAATTAAGGCATGAAAAAATCAAGGGTTAAGGGTTTTGGGCCTTAGGGGTGATAATGTGTCATGTTAGCAACCAATCCTAGATAATACAAAGAGTTGGAAACTAAAACTAGAAAATATGTGATGACATTAAGTTTTTCCATTAGTATACTTAAAGGGAAAAACATGATGAAGGTCATTGGTATAAGCATGACTACCGGATAGTAAGCATAACTGGTGGACAGCAAGCATACCCAATAGGACAAAATGTCTAACGTGAAAATGCTAAGTATAGAAATTACCAACAACAAGCATAACTGGTGATACAGTTTTGAGAGCATCACCGACAGAGAAGAAAATGCATACCCGATGAACAGTTCAAGTAAGGAACAAATAGAGAAGAAAACTGACAGACTGACAAAGCAGCCCGACCATCAGAACCGACAGTCAATTAAAGAACCTGCAAAAAGTGGATCTGATTTTACACGTCAGATAAAGAAATGTAATTCTATTTTTAGAGTTTTTATTTGTTTTAAATCTTAACTTGAGGGTCAAGAAAGAATATTGTAAATGTTTTAAATCATCCTAATGGATCTAAAACATATCTAACTAAAGATCAAGGTCAAGTTGTAAACCTTGGATCTAGAGTTAATTTGAAAAGCGTGAATCAAGAATAGAGCTAGAAACTAGTATAAATATATGTTCCATCATTTGAAGAATGATAGTAGCTATGGAGAGCATCTAAGAAGAAGAAGAGAATTCATGCAAAGTTCAAAAATAGATCACAGCAACTATCAAGAACACATGAAGGCTACCAACGAGCAGAGACAAGGTATTACTCAATCACTCAAGGTGATTACATACATACATTGTAAGCTATATAGGATTTGTTATCAGCAATTAGAGATTGCATTCACTGTTAGATCAACATTTATATTGTAGTTGCATTCTAACAAGTGCATCACAATAGAAATCCTTTTGTAGAAGGTGGACTTAACAGTTCTTTGATAAATCTCTTAACAGAGTACACACCTAACGGTGTTGCTAAAGCTACAAACCAACAAGAAAAGGTAACTCATATGTTTGGGACTATAACACATGGGTAAATTGCATCACAACCTGATGATTCTGGCTACAAACCAACAAGAAAAGGTAACTCATATGTTTGGGACTATAACACATGGGTAAATTGCATAGCATGTGGAAGGTATGGTCATATATCTACTAACTGTATGAGAAAATGGACTAGAAAACCAAGAGGATGGTTCAATCTTGGAATGGCATGTTTACATTGTCATAAGGTTGGATATGTGATAAAAGATTGCAAAGACCGACTAACTAAAACAAATACTTATCCCAATGGAAATATCATTGATGACATCAAGAAGATGAGGAACAAGATGTGGGTAAAAGCCACAGACACTAAAGGTGCTGGAACAAGCAATGAAAATGATGATGCCCCATCCAATGGATTAGGTGGCATCACCATTTCCAACTAAATTGCAAAAGTATGGAATTGCATTATGAAAAGTTATATTATGCATCAGTTCCATTTACACATTGATCATATAGAAAAATCAGCATTATTAAAGATGCACTATATTGTCACTTTTAAATGTTATTGAAAAACAACCATCAGTTATTGGGTACAAAATATGCATCGGTGAACACAAACAGAAAAGTTAACACTACTTACCAAAATGTATCGGTCTTTACACAAAAGCCAAGTGGCTAAGTGTAAACCGACAGACAATGGTGATCCTTGAGCTGAAAAAAGTTGTCTTTGCCACTTTACCAACAACCATTGGTGAAGTCATCAAAGCTATTTGCAACCCTTACACTTTACGATTACACCAAAGATGTTATTTATGCCTCAACCGATGAACACAGTCTTTGAATACCAATGAGTTGGTGAGCATTAATGATAACTTAGGGCACAAAAGTTATAAAAGACCGATGGCTGAACTCATTTCGCACCCGCAATTTTTGAGCAACCAAGAGAGCCTAGCAGAGCGATTGAAGAGAAAAATTCAAGAGTGACTCCAGCAATATTCTAAACACCACTCAGAGGATTCACAAGCAATCACAGAGATTCAGTAAGTACCTGCATTCACCGACCGCACTATTTGATTTACAAAAAAACCTAAATTTATGTAACACGATGGCATCAACTTCAAGAGTTGAAAATATTAAGGAAGATAAGAAGAAAACAATCAAGCTTTTTAGTAGAGGCACTTGTGTTGAACCAAAATACAAGCTACACCCAGAAATTGCATCACAACCTGATGATTCTGGAGTATTCTCCAGAATCCCACCTAGGGTTTTACTAGTAGAAGATGTAAGGTCCTATATACACTGTAAGATCTCAAAATTGGGAGATCTAGACCTAGATAATGCCTACAGGGCACTATGTGATGAAGCTGGAAACCTCAAAGAAGAGCACAAGCATCTGGAAGTGAAAGGACTCATGAATGTATTACACTTTCCCAGAGTTTTCAAAATAGAATGGATAAAGATAGTTCTTAGTAGAATCCATAACCAGACTTTATGGCTAAATAATCCAAAATGAATAACAAAGGATGTTATTCATGCAGTTACTGGATATCCTACAACCGAAAAAACTGCAAGCTCACAAGCACCCATCTTTGAAGGAAGTAGAAAAGCTAACTGGAGAAAAATTAGACAAAAGAGCTCTCAAGGTCAACACTATCACCGATACAAAACTCATGTTTAGTGCATGTGTGGTAGGGTATAAAATCTTCCAGGAAAGAAAAATGAATAACATATCAAGCACTGCTATGAGCACAACATTCAAAATCATCAAACATGGAAAGAAGATGGATCTTGCAGAAATCTTGTTGAATCAACTTGAGGAGAACATGAACACCATAAGATCTTCAAGAATGAACACTTGTAAGTTTGGTTCCCTCATTATGTGCATATTATTTTACTTTGAAGAATACTTTCCTTCCATAGGAAAAGTAGTATGGGATACAAGTAGACTTGTAACTATACAGATATGTGAGCATATAGAGTCACTAGGAACAAAATTTGATGATATAATGAATGAGTATTTCAAAAGAATTAAGGAAATGTTGCAAGCTAGAACAAGGATACCTAAAAGTTTGATAGTAGAACACAAATAGGACATATGTTTATGGTAGATACTAATTTCATGTATATCCAAGTAGTAGTACCTAGGAAGTCCTGGCTTTCACATTTAGAGTATGAGATCAAATCAGGATGAGCCAATGAGTGCATCAAGGCACTATTAAATGAACCAATTGACAACAAAAAATAAAGATTTGGTACCTATGAGGAAAACAAACAAAAGATCAAGACAGATCTTATTGTCAATAAGATTATAAACAAGAAGGACAAGATGGTCAAAAACTTAACCAAGAAACTTGCAGTTACAGAAGAAATTGAAGAGGAATAGAGGGTAAGGAGGAAAAAACTAAAGGATGGTCACCTATTGGTGAAGAAGAAGAAAAGAATGACTTGAAAGGTACACAGTTAGATTCTCTACCTCCTCCTACACCCAAAAGAGCAAGAACAATAGCCGCTTCAAGAACAAGAAGTCAGACTACAAAAGAGTCAACTCCTTCACCATTACAGAAAGGAAGAGTGACAATATACAAGAGAAAACCAGCTCCTCCAGAAGAAAGATAGACCAAAAGGAGGAAGATGACTAGAACTCAAGAAGATCTAGAAGACTCAGCTATGGATGATTGTGATGTAGAAGTAAAAAAGGAAAAAGAACCTTTGGTGCCTACAAAATTGATAAAATATGCAAGAATATTTCAGAATCACATTCTATTTCTGATCCTAACATTAGGAAATGGTTAAAATTTAGTATAGCGGATCAAAATAAGATTGAAGATGCAATAATTGAAAAAATGTACAAACATTGTTATGTTCCACTAGAATTCTCAGAATATGACGTTCCCAAAGAACCATCAACGAGATTGTCAACCAAATGGACTTTTGTACTACATCAAGAAAAGGAAATAAGAGAAAGAATACTTGTAACTCTTATGCCTCCTGATACAAATAAGGAAGAAATTACCAAGATGATGAAGAAGTATGAAAAGGAGTTCTCACCAAAAGTGAGAGAATATGAATTTCTCAAGGGTAAGATAATTGATCTCGATCAAAATAGCATTAAGAAGTGGTGCAAGATACTCAATAAGTCCACTAAGGAAGCTAGCACAGAGAAGGAACAAATCATCATTAAAGATATACAAGATGACTCGTCTATGGAATTGGATAGAGAAGAGAGTGATGTAGTAGGCCCCAAACAAACTGACATTGTAGATTAAGTATGGCCAGACACTACTCTTCACAACACTCAAAGTGAGGATAGTAAAAATCCATCAAGTCCACTTCATATTGACTTGAGCGGAGAAAAATAAGTCACCAAAGAAGATTTGACAATAAAAGGTAACATAACTGATGATATCAATGATGAATCATTATTAGATAACATTGTCAATGACAATATAGGAAAATAACCTACAGAAGAAGTGCAAAAAGATGAAGATATCAATGTTGCACAGGGCAATACCGACAGTCAGGAAACAACTACTGACTATGCAAAAGTTAATACACCAACAAACATGAACATACCAATTGATGCTATTGATATTGAATCAAGTCAGGAAAAATCATCTAAGAAAGATAATGATATACCCAAGGACATGGGTAATGATGAAAATAAAGATGCATCAAATATTGAAAAGGATATAGATACAGAAATGAAAGATGCAACCGACACTTAGCAAGAAGTGTCTACTGAAAAAGACAAAGGAGTAGAAAAAAAAATAGATGAAACATTGAGAAAGGATGAAGAGAAAGAAAAGAGTGAAAAAGTCAAACATGATGAAATCATGAAATAAAAATAAGATAAATCTATTGATACACCCAAGGCAAATGAGGAGACGGCTTCACAAAACCAGCCGGTGGACTCAGAACATAAACAACAAGATGCTTCATCTTCTCGACCCTCACCCACCAAATCAATCCAATCTCAAGGTTTACAAATTGTAGTACACCAATCTGCCACACAACCAAAGAAGAAAAAGAAAAAGGCATTGAAGAAAGATATCTTGGCTGTCACACTTGATGAGGTAATAGAAATACCCAAGTGGTATGTATCTACTTTAGATACTGAAACACTTCAAAAGTATGGAGTAATGTGTCAAAGAAAGGAAATTCAAGATAAAATGAGAAAGGCACATAGGGAAGCCCAAGCACTTGAACATGATAGGGATATTCTACAAAAAATTGTTCTAGATGTCAAAATTGAAGATAACACATCAATCATGGAATAAATAGCAGTTCTTACCTACGCCATCACAAATCAAAATGTAGATGCAGAGAAGGCAATAGAAGAACAGGCAGAAATGAAGTATCAACACAAACTAATTGAGAAGATTAGCCAAGAAGTGGCAGAGAACAAGGTAAAGCTATCTGAACTAGCAAGTGAATTAGAACCTATGATTTTTGAAGTTGTTACCTTAGTTTAGAAATTATGCACATTAGAAAATTTCACTAAAGAAAATAGTGAAAAGTTGTCACAATTAGATTCAGATCTAACAGCTAGTGCACTAAGTTTAACCTCTGATGAAAACACTATAAAGCTGCATCATGAAAAGATAACAGAGGTAAACAGATTGAGACAAGAAATATGGGATGTAGAGACTCAATTTAGAAATGAGGTTACAGAACTTCAAGCTCAAATTTTTCCAAACCTTGCCACTCTGCAACAACATATTATAGATGTAAGAAATCTAATCACGACCCCAGAGATGTCTGTGGTAGATAGCATATATGACATGCATGTGAGGATATCACTTGAGCATTTAGCTATTGAGTTTTTGAAGGAGAAATGGGAGAAAATGATGGAGGAAATCAAAGCCTGACACTCTCACATTTTTGAAAAGATGTAAGTACCTTTTCCCTCATTATCAAAAAAGTAGGAATGTATACACATGTACAATATACTTTAGTAAGAAAAGGGAATGTATACATATGTACAAAGTACATTGAGGATATGTATAATATATGTAGAGCAAGATAGATATGTACATAAACTTACACTAACTGGCATATGCATAGGGGGAGTCATTTCATGACTAAGGAAGAAGTATACACAGGTGTACATACTAATGCATCAAGTATGTTGCACATATCATTTTTTGATACTAATGTCAATGGGGGAGATTGATGACATTAAGTTTTTCCATTAGTATACTTAAAGGGAAAACATGATGAAGGTCATCGGCATAAGCATAACCGGCAGAAAGTAAGCATAACCGACAGATAACAAGCATACCTGACAGGATAAAATGTCTAACGTGAAAATGCTAAGTATAGAAATTATCGACGACAAGCATAACCGATGATATAGTTTTGATAACATCATCGACAGAGTAGAAAATGCATACCCAATGAAAAGTTCAAGTAAGGAACACCGACAAAGAAGAAAATTGATAGACTGATAGAGCAGCCCGACCATCAGAACCGACAGTCAGTTAAAGAACCTGCAAAAAGTGGATCTGATTTTACACGTCAGATAAAGAAATGTAATTCTATTTTTAGATTTTTTATTTGTTTTAAATCTTAACTTGAGGGTAAATCAAGCATATTGTAAATGTTTTAAAGCATCCTAACAGATCTAAAACATATCTAACTAAAGATCAAGGTCAAGTTGTAAACCTTGGATCTAGAGTTAATTTGAAAAGCGTGAATCAAGAATAGAGCTAGAAACTAGTATAAATATATGTTCCATCATTTCTAATAACAAGGACTTATAATCATTTGAAGAATGATAGTATCTATGGAGAGAATCTAAGTAGAAAAAGAGAATTCATGCAAAGTTCAGAAACAGATTACAGTATTTATCAAGAACACAGGAAGGCTACCAACAAGCAGAGACAAGGTATTACTCAATCACTCAAGGTGATTACATACATACATTGTAAGATATACAGGATCTTTTATCAGCAATTAGAGATTGCATTCACTGTCAAATCAATATTTATATTGTAGTTGCATTCTAACAAGTGTATCACAATAGAAATCATTTTGTAGAAGGTGGACTTAACAGTTATTTGATAAATCTCTTAACAGAGTGCACACCTAACAATGTGTCTAAAGCTTCAAACGAAGTAGATCCTAACAGGTCTCCACTCTAATACTCTTAACAGGGTAGATCATTAGAAGTGATCAATTATAAGCCTTTATCAGCTTCCTTCTTATCTGCAGATAGTGAAGTTTTGTGGGTAGACATCCCCACCACAATTTTTATTTCCTAACAGGAGTTTTCTATGATATCATATCATGTGTTATGTGTTATTTATTTTCATGAATGTTTCTTGAATGTTTATACATATAAAGAACTTATATTATGATTACACATACATAAGCAAAGATGAACAGCTGATAGGTATATACAAATCTAATGACACAAAGGTTAATGGGCCAATCACATAAAAAAATTTAGAGGTACGTATTCACCCCTCCCCTCTCAGTACATCAATCCAATAATTCTAACAACGGGATGTGTTGGCCTTTCTTGTTTGAAAAAATTGTAGCCCATGATGAAGGTGTCTCATATCAGTTATCTTTGATGGGCTAAGCGTGGCATAAAATATGCCAACAAGTTCCTTGTCTTTATATGATATATCTTTGTACCCTTTGTTGACATAATTTTAATTATTTCATATAGCCTTGCTTTTATGTATGCTCTTATTTCTCGTTTCCTCCTTCACAAATTTCTCCATCATTATTTTCATAAATATTTTCTCTTTCCAGAAGGTTAATTTTTTTTTAAATCAAAAGTGGGCGAACCTCTAGTATTTAATATTATTAATATAAATTTTCTGTATGCTCTTATTTCTTGTTTCCTCCTTCACAAATTATTTCTCCATGATTATTTTCATAAATATTTTCTCTTTCCAGAAGGTTAAAAATTGCAAACATAACGTGTAATTTTTTCTAAAAAATATTTACTTTCAAGAAACCAAAATTCAAGAATATTTCAAAGTTGTAATTTTTTAATTGTTTGTACTAATGTATAATTTATATATTTTTTAATATGTTTTAATCATTACATCTTTACTCGAAGTTCTTTTAAATAGATTTTTTATAACTTTTTTGTGGGCATCCAAGGGCCTTCAAATTAAGGTACCTTCATTTGAAGTGCTTTGAATAAATTCCCTTTAATGGCCTTTCACCCTTGATATCTAAGATTTGCTCATGTTTTTTAAAGTTTCAAACCTCTACTCGCACCTTTATATGAAATAAACTAGAGAAGATAATTTGCAAGATTGTAGCATTTGAAATAAGCTTTTCGATGAGTAGATATTTTTACTATGCTTCATTTAAATTTTAAAATTATTTTCAATTTTCTAGTGAAGATGGTTTTCCAAAAATTGTCAAGGTCTCTTTTCAACATAGAGAGAATAGTAAAATAGACCAAAATAAGTAAAAACAATTTCATACTAATTATTAATGTTCTTATTTTATCAAAAAAAATCTTATTTGGATGCTTACAAAAAGTGTTATGCATTATAGAAGTAGCCTATGTCTAAATTAAATTGTTAATCTCACTTTTAAAACTCATTAAAATAATTACGCAACAACACACACACACACACGTACACACACACGTGCACACACACTTTTTATATATTGGAGTTATGAATTATAGCATCATAAATTTCATACCTATACAATTTATTTCTCACCTAGGCCCTATTTTAGCATTATTGGCCTTCTAAGATCAATATATTTGGTCTAGCTTAGTTCTAGCTTTAAGTATAGAATCCTCCTTCAATTTTGGACCTCAAGTCCCGATTTGAGCCTACATTAAGGGGAGAAAATCGCCTCATGTGATGTTCTCTCCCCAACATGGCCCAAATTTGAACCACTTAATAGTTAGCTTGTGGAAGTGAGAATTTTAAACCCACGTCAACTTTATCCAAAAGTAGCACTCAGGAATTCTTGGGAGATGTATAAAAGAAATCTTACCTCCCTCATTTTGACATCACACTCAATCATCAATATTATTTTCCTTCAATCATTCAAGTCCTTAAAAGAAAGAGAGAAAGCATCAAGGCATTGAAGACAGAGAAAAATTTTCAAAACTATATATTCATGATGGTAACCATGATCTAGATTTCATAAATTCAACTCTACATGATCAACATCAACATCTTCATGAACATTTTGACACAAATAAGGCCTATAAAGGTATAATAATTTCATTTTTTAGATCTAGCCATTGCTACATATCAACACACTTTTAAATATATTTCAATTTCAAGGTTAATTCCTATATCAGGGTTTGACTTAAGAAAACTCCTTTCTACCCAACATTCTCTCTCTTTTCTATGTGTAAGAACAGGTGGTGAACGCAAGTGAAAAGATACAAATAGAGAATTCAAAGATCTATAATTTGCAAGTTATTTCATCAAAAAGTGTTAGGAAGAGGTTTCCCCAACTAACCTAGTCCTCAAAGAAAGTCACCCTAATCAATTGAGTCCCTTTTCTTATGCCCAAAGTTTGGATCACTAGTTAATTACAGTCTGTACATACTTCTCAAATCTTCTATTAGAATTTTCCTGCCAATTTTTTGTCTTATATGTGTAGAATGTCATATTTTCTCCTTATTTCTACTTTTCTTCTTTATTCATCTTCCATAATTGCATATACATCTTCCATTTATGATAAAGGACCATTGAATTCACCTTGTGCCCAAGAATCCTTGATCCAAGTGGATCATTATCCTTCCAATGTAATGTAAATAGATAGATATACCTAAGAGCATTAGTTTTCATGCATATACTAAACACTTACTTATATTTCCCCACATTACATTTTGCTGAGCCTAAATCATTACATCTTTCCTATGATTTGGATGATTAGATTTGATTGTTTCATTTTATGCAACGTTTAAATGGTCAATTTGTTAATAATTTTTATTGTTTAGAATTCTCTTTATTATTTAACTTTGTGTATGATTTTCATGAACTTTGGTCCCATATCTAATATCCCTAAGATCTAATAAGTTATAGAATTATGGCTTTCCAAAGTTCAAATAATAAGGGTGTAGAGCCTGAATCAACTAACATTTTCCATGGGAATTAAGGTGAAAACTCTATGCCTACACATGAAATACTTAACAATATTGAGAACCATTCTTCCCACACTTCTCATAATGAGGATGATGTTAGAATAACTGAGAGGGGGGTAAATCAGTGGCCTTAAAAATAATTCTAAGAATTCAACCAAAAACTTATCTCTTTAATATAATACCCTCTAGCTATCTTCTAGTCCATTAAGATGTATGTCATAAATAAACTTAACAAATATAACCTCCTCGATAAGACATACGGTTTATCATTTCTAGACTTTACCGAATAGCAGTAAAAAAACTTAGTGTTAACTGACCAATCCAGTTTTAATAATGTGTAAAGAAAAATATCAATGCAATAAAACATATACACATTTGATACAGATTTTAATGTGGAAACCCTGTTAAGGGAAAAACCACCTGGGACTGGTAACCCAAAATATTTTTACTCTTCTAAAGTGATCTTGGTGAAGAGCCAACCTTGTTAAAAGTTACAATACACACTGTTAAGTGCAACCTTTTTAGAGGATTTAAAAATAACATATTGTCTTTTGACCTAGCACTCACTATGTTGTAAACAATAAAATATTTTGATACTCTTGAGTATCTCAATACAATAAGGACTGTTAAATCCCACTCGGTTAAGAGATTTTATGAATCAATGGTTAAACTGATACAGTAAATGATATGTTCAAAATACAAATTTAACTTGTAGATATTCAGATCTATTTTTATTCCAATAATACCTTTATGATCAATGTTCACTTCAGTTCCTTTGCTCTCTTTCTCTCTTCTGCTCGGTGAATGCTTAGTCCTCTATTGCTCGGTGTCTTTAGAAATCCTTAGCTCTGTTCTTCAGCCTATATGATCAGATATGTATGAAGAATTCAATCTTCACCAGAATATAATCAACATTCCTATTTTTCATAATGAATTCCTTGTCTCTTTATATACACATGATAAGATTCTCAATCTCCTTGTTTTTGTCATAGATCACTTCTTGATCTGTAAAACTTGTCATTCTTGCTTTATCCCATAAAGCTCTACTTTACTTTTATTCCACAAATATCTCTTTGATAAATGTGAATAAAAAAATGTTTTAAATCTCTTCCATGCTTTATTTTAACTGATCATTAAGAATGAAGCAATCAATCAGTCAATCTCTAAATATAGCTCTTGCCAGCTAATTAGTTTTGTCGTTCTTTAACTCTAGTTCTGATTGGTCATCAACTCCAGTTAGCTTGGTCATTAACTTTAGTTATTCTCTTAAAATAGCTCTTTCTTAGTAACACTTTCTCGGTTACTATGGTGCTCGATATACATTGTGAACTTATCAGTGTTCTCTGTCCGTCAGTGTGCACTGTCCATCAGTGTTTACTATCACTCGGTGTATACATAACTTTTATGTTTTATCGATAACATAAAAATGTCTCTTCAGCTCTTCAAGGTTATGACCAATATGTGTATGAATAATCATACCATATCAAGTTGACATCAATGAAAATATAATACATTAACTGATTTAATGTCTTGCATTAACTTTTACATCTCAGTGATCATCAACTTATCATCTTCAAACATTCAATCAGTTATAGTTCATCAATCTCTTCCTTTGGCATTGATGGCATCATACTATGAAATATGTAGCATAAAATATGCCATAACATACCAAAATTATTTTTCTATAACCAATTCAAATATCTAAGTTTTGGTAAGCTCTTCTAGCTTAGATTTGATTATGTTGTGTACTCTCCCTTTCTTCATTCCCTTCAATGGATAGGTGTAGCAATTATGTCTTCTAATTTCTTTCTCTCCATTTCTTGTAGAATCTCTTCTCCCTTTTCTGGATAGATATGTAGTGTTAACTCTCTCCAATTCTCTCCCTTTTATGGATGGTTACTTCATTGAATATCTCTCTCTTTATATGTTCTTCTCCCTAATGTATATTTCATTGAATATCTCTCTCCCTTTGACAACAATGCCAAAAAAAAAATTATAGCTCTCTAGTAGCCAACAATCTTTTTCTCCCTTTGAATCTTTTGTCCCTTTAGTGGACAAATATTTTATTGTAGCTCATATCTCATCTTGCATCAACATGAATAATCTTCTGATAATGTGCAGGCTGATGCATCCTCCTAGTCCTCGTAGTGACCAGTAGAGAAGGGTCGAACCCCTAGTCTATTCCTCAGGTACTCAAATGTATCTTTTGGCAATGGTTTTGTGAATATGTCTGCTAGTTATTCTTTAGATTGTACATATTCCAGTACCACTTGTTTCTCTTGTACTTGTTCCCTCAAGTAATGATACTTAATAGCTATGTGCTTTATCTTAGCATGCATCAGAGGGTTCTTTGAGATGTTTATAGCACTAGTATTATCACAATAGATAATAACTGGGTCAATAATTTATCTGTTCATAACTTTCAGCAATTGCTTGATCCATGCAATGTTAGAGCAATTTGCAATAGCAGCTACGTATTCTACTTCTATAGTTGATTGAGATATTCATCCTTTCTTTTTACTTATCCATGTGACGATTTTTTCAACCATAAAGAATGCTCCTCCTGTAGTGTTCTTTCTATCATCTATGTTTCCATCCCAACCAGCATCAGTATAAACTTGTAGCTCAAATTTGCCTTCTTTATTGTACCACAAACCATAGTCTTCAGTATTTTTCAGATATCTCAAAATTATTTTAACAGTAGTCATGTGTCATTCTTTAGGATTAGCAGAGAATCTTGCAACTATACCAACTGCATGTGCTATATCAGGTCTAGTGTGTACAACATACATTAGATTGCCAATCATAGATCTATATAAGGTCTAATTTACCCTAATTGTCTTGTCTTCCTTTGTCAATTTGCATCTGGTTTCCATAGGTGTTCCAACTGGTTTAGAGCCATCCATCTTGAATATCTTCAAAACTTCTTTGATGTATTTGGATTGTGTGATGTAAATGCCTTCATCTTGTTGTAGAATCTGTAGTCCAAGAAAAAATTGATCTCTCCAAACATTGACATTTCAAATTTTTTTCTCATTTCATCAGAAAATGACTTTCATAGCATATCATTACCTCTAAATATGATATTATCAACAAATATCTCAACAATCAAAGTCTTATCATCAGTATCTCCTTTCAAATATAGATTATTGTTGTCACTTGTTCTAATAAATCCAAAACTAATGAGATAAGAGGGAAGTCTTTCATATCATGCTCTTAGTGCTTTTTTCAATCCATACAAGTCTTTGTGTAGTTTACAAACCATTTTCCTATTGTTAGGATCAACAAACCCTTCAAGTTGTTCAATGTATACCTCCTCTTCTAGTATTCCATTAAAAAATACATATTTAACATCCATTTGGTATACTTTGAATCCTTTAAAAGAAGCATAAGAAAGTAGAATTCTTACTCCTTCTAGTCTAACAATGGGTGCAAAGGTTTCTGCATAATCAATACCTTCCTCTTGTGCATACCCTTTGCATACTAGTCTTTCTTTGTTTCTTTTGACTTCTCCATTCTCTTTAAGTTTATTTCTAAAAATCCATTGGTTCCAATGACATTTTTGTCACTCGGTCTAGGTACTAATGTCCATGTTTTAATCTTCTCAATCTATTCAATATCTTCATTCATTGCACTAACCCATTCTTGATTTTCAAGGGCAACATTAACAAATTTAGGCTCAAAATCACAAATCAAACATCTAGTGTTAAGTGACTTACTTCTTGTTCTCATTCCTACTCTTTTGTCTCCAATGATTTGGTCTTATGGATGGTGTCTTCTAACATATTTAGCAAGTATAGGTTCAGATCATTGTTCTCCATTTTGATCTTCATTTTGATTCTCATCATGATCTTCATCGTTCAGTTCAGCATTGTGAGCATTTTCCTATTTCTCGATGTGTGCAGCCTATTTCTCAGTTGCATTATTTTGTTTCTCAAGGAAGGTGTCAAGTTCTTCAATGTATACAAATATGTTGTAATCTTTAGGTTCCTTAATGCTTTCCTCATTATTTTTCTCAGCAAATTCATCCACTTTAACATTTGCACTCTCAATGATTTTGTTAGAAGATTTGTTCATACATTTATAAGCTTTTCTTTTAGTAGAATATCCTAGAAATATTCCTTCATTACTTTTGGAGTCAAGTCTCCCATTTTTATCATCTTTCAATATATAACATTGACTTCCAAAAATTCTAAAGTAACTCACATTTGGTGTGTATCCATACCATAGCTCATAAGGTGTCTTAGACAGTAGTACTTACATCTTCTCTCTAGAATGTTTGTGTGATGCCTTTTTCAATCATCATTGTTCTGGCACAATCAACAATTGATATCTTCCTCCTTTCAGCAATCCCATTTTGTTTTTGTGTTCTCGGTGCAAAAACCTATCTTTTAATTCCATGCTCATAACAAAAGTTAGTGAATTCATCATAAATAAATTCTCCTCTATCTGATCTTAAACATTTCAGTTCTTTTTCCACTTTGTTTTGTAACTTTATCTTTATACCATTTGAACATCTTAAATGCTTCATATTTCTCTTTTAAGAACATGACAGTCATCATCCTAGAATAGTCATCAACAAATAGAATAAAGTATATATCACCATAATAGCTCTTTTCTCTCATTGGTCCACATAATTTAGTATGGACTAACTGTAGAATTGAATTAGATGTGTAGGTTTTTCTCTTGAAACTAGACTTTGTCATTTTTCTTATTTAACAATTCTTGCACATAACATGGTTGGGCTTTGAAATACTCGATAAGCCTCTTAATTATCTTAACCATGTTTTCAAAGTTCACATGACATAACCTTTTGTGCCACAACCAAACATCTTCATTTCTAGCCAGCAAACAAGTGGTCTCAATATCATCAAGATAGAATAAAATTACCTTTTTTTTGTTCACCATTATCAATAAAATTTCCTTTTCCATTATAGATCATTGCCTTTTTGTTCTCAAATGCAACTTGGTGTCCTGTGTTGTTCAGCTATGAGACACTCAATAAATTATAGTTAAGTCCTTTCACCCAATATGCATTTTCACATCTGATCAAATTATTGAACATGATGGTACCTTTTCCTTCAACTGGGCAAGGTGAGTCATTACCCATCCTAACTGATCCACCATTATAATATTCAAATGTTTCAAACTTTTCTTTATCTCTAGTCATGTGATGAGTACATCCACTATCAATAATCCAGAAATCATTTTTGATAACTTTAGATATGAGTGTTGTTTCAACATAACTTTCTTCTTCATCTGAATCACCCTTCATAGCAACAAATACTACCTCAATATCTTCTTCAGAATCAGTGTCAGAATTTTCAGCTTTGTTCTCAACTAGGTAACAATCCTTCTTGCCTTTGTCCTTGTAATCTTGGTTATCTCTTCTGTTAGAGTGTCAGTTGCTTTTATAGTCTTGGTCATCACTTCTGTCATACTTCTTTTCAGAAGACTTGTCATTGTTTCTTTCATCCTTTCTCTTGTTAGGGCATCTAGCAGCAAAATGTCCAATTTATTTGCACTTAAAATAGACCAATGGTAATTTACCTTTGTATCTTCCTTTACCTCTATGTAATATCCTAGCCATTAGTGCTTCAAGTTCATCAGGTTCTTTCTCATCACTATCACTGTCACTAGCATTTCTCATAGTGTGTTTGTTACTAGATTTTCTTATTTTCAGAGAAGATTTGAATGCAGACTCAATAGTTGGTAAGAAAATGTTTTCATAGTTGTTCACCTCAAATGAAATAAGTATACCAATCAAACTATCAAGAGTAACATTGTTATTTTCTACTTCTCTCATTTCTTGAATTGCAGATACTCTAATAGCATAAATAGGCAGTAAGGTTCTCAAAATTTTACTTAAAACTATTTATTCTTCAAGTACTCCTACTCCATGGATAGCATTAAATACTTCTTTGATTCTTCTATTGTACTAAGTGATTTTATCTCCTTCTTTTATTCTCAGGTCATCAAACTTTCCTCTTAGGATTTTGTCTTTAGCTCTCATCACATTGGTTTCTCCTCTATGTACTAGCTTGAGTTTTTCCCACATTTTCTTTGCAGAGGTGCATGATTTCACATCCACAAATTCAGCATTGGATAGTGAGGAAGAAATTTATATCATCATAGAATTGTGTTCATGTTTCTCTCTCAATTGATCAACAGTCAGAGGTCTAGTGGTGAAATATATTCAGTATCCAAGTATTGTGTGATATAATTTCTAATACCTGATAGATGAAGTCTTATCTTTCTTTTCCATGATGTAAAGTTGTATTTTTTCAACTTAGGCACATCCCTTTTACTCATCTTGTGATCTTTAGCTTAAGTCCCTTTAAAATTTTCTTCCAAGCATCAAAGCTCTCATACCAATTGTTAGAATAACTGAGAGGCGGGGGGTGAATCAGTGGCCTTAAAAATAATTCCAATAATTCAACCAAAAACTTATCTCTTTAATATAATACCCTCTAGCTATCTTTCAGTCCATCAAGATGTATGCCATAAATAAACTTAACAAATATAACCTTGTTAGTAAGATATATTATTTATCTTTTATAGACTTTACCGAATAGCAGTAAATAAACTTAGTGTTAACCAACCAATCCAGTTTCAATAATGTGTAAAGAAAAATATCAATGCAATGAAACATATACACATTTGAGACATATATTTTAATGTGGAAATCGTGTTAAGGGAAAAAACACCTCGGACCGGTAACCCAAAATATTTTCACTCTTCTGAAGTGAGCTCGGTGAAGAGCCAACCCTGTTAAAAGTTACAATACACACTGTTAAGTGTGACCATGTTAGAGGATTTAAAACTAAAAGTTTGTCTTTTAACCTGGCACTCACTATGTTGTCAACAAGAAAACCTTTTGATACTCTTGAGTATCTCAATACAATAAGGACTGTTAAATCCTAGTCGATTAAGATATTTTCTGAATCAATGGTTAAACTGATACAATAAATGATTTGTTCAAAATAAAACTTTAACTTGCAGATATTCAGATCTATTGTTATTCCACTAATACCTTTCTGATCAATATTCACTTCAGTTCCTTTTCTCTCTTTCTCTCTTCTGCTCGATGAAGGCTCTGTCCTCTGTTGCTCCGTGTCTGCAGAAATCCTTGGCTCTGTTCTTCAGCTTGTATGATCAGATCTGTATGAAGAATTCAATCTTCACCAGAATATATTCAAAATTCCTCTTTTTCATAATGAATTCTTTGTCTCTTTATATAGACATCATTAGCCACTCAATCTCCTTATTTTTTTCATAGATCACTTCCTGATCTGTAAAACTCACCATGCTTGTTTTATCCTGTAAATCTCTACTTTAGTTTTATTCCGCAAATGTCTCTTTGATAAATGTGAAAACAACATGTTTTAAATATTTTCCATGCTTTAGTTTAATTGATCATTAATGAATAAAGTAATCAATCAGTCAATCTCTAAATATAGCTCTTGCCAGCTAAGTAGTTTTGTTGTTATTTAACTCTATTTTTGATCGGTCATCAACTCTAGTTAGCTCAGTCATTGACTTCAGATATGCTTTGTAAATATCTCTTGCTCAGTAACACTTGCTCGGTTACTGCAGTGCACAGTATACACTGTGAACTACTTGGTGTTCTCTATCTATCGGTGTGCATTTTTTTTCGGTGTTTACTGTCACTCAGTGTATATAGAACTTTTATGTTTTATCGATAACATAAAAATTGTCTCTTTAGCTCTTCAAGGTTATGACCAATATGTGTATGAATAATCATACCATATCAAGTTGACATCAATGACAATACAATACATTAACTAATTTAATGTCTTGCATTCACTTTTTCATCTCGGTGATCATCAAATTATCATCTTCAGACATTCAATCAGTTATAGTTCATCAGATGACTCTCTAACACAAGTATCCCATAACCAATTGGGAAAGATTTTCAATGACTTGGTAAATTTTGAACAATGGATGGGTCAAGAACACTTGGATAGTGAGGTGATCCCCTTGATTGAAGGGTTAAGGAGGATGATTCAAAATTGTGAATATAGTGTGTGATGTATTGCATGGTATCTCTCATATTCACTACAACATTTGAGACCATTTTTTGACTGCTATGTGTCTCTTTTCTGAAACTATCCCATCAGCCAACTGACAGAGACCAGTGTTGTAGTTTTGGTGTTAGAAACAATGATGGTTGTACCATCTATCATTATTGTGATGGTCCTAACCATCACAATATGAGCCGTCTATGATGGTTATCATGTTGTCGTTGCATATTTTAGTTGTCGCTATTACGACACATAGGCATCGCATTTTTTGTGTTACCCATCGCAGTTTGCACCGTCTAAAAACTTCAGCATGTCATCATTATAGTTTGTGGATGTCGCAATTATGATAGACTTGCGATGAACTTTCTATACATGCGACGTCGAGTTGTCGATAATTTTTGACGGCTTAACGTCGCATGTATAGAAAATTCATCATGTGTTTGTCATAATCTGCGATGGTTAACACAAAAAAAGTGATGTCTAGGTGTCACAATGTTTATCATGCTGTCGTTACATATTTTATTTGTCGCTATTACAACACCTAGGCATCACAGTTTGCACCGTCTAAAAACTTCAGCATGTCATCGTTATAGTTTTTTGGTGTCGCAATTACGATAGACGTGCGATGAATTTGCTATACATGCGATGTCTAGCCATCAGCAATTTCTGATGGTTCGACGTCGCATGTATTTTTTAAGTGTCGCTTTAGATTTTTTAAGAGTTTAGTGTCCTAGTGGATAAAGGGACAACCCAATGTCCTCCCAACTGTGACAACATATCTATAAATGGTGGACATGAATATAATTTATGTTGTAATTCTCAGTGTATTAAATATTTTATTCTTTTCGAACAACTATATGCTACTAGGAGAAATCGCATACATCTTTAAAGTGTGTTTTTGTAACTGACAATGCTTCTCAGTTGTGTTTTCTTGTTTTTTTACCATGGAATCACAAGAGACAAATGAGTTTGGATTGTTTTGTTTGATGAATGTATCCACTAATAATTTTCCTTTTAGAAATTGTGGTTTTACTTATTTTGGAACCATGATTTGATGTGCTTTATTGGGATAATTTCATTAGCGGTTGGCCAAATAAATGTAAAACAATTGGTATTACCAAATTACCTCATCCAAAAATTAGAAGACTGTGACTGTGTGATAAGTACAAGTAGGATTCATGAAAAGACATCAAGTGCCTAAAATGAAATAATTAAATAAAAATTAGAAATAAGCATACCATTCATGGTTAGTGATTCAAATCTTATTTTCCTCCCACTTTCCAACCCCTGAGACATATCCAGAAAAGAATACAACATCTTTGTAAAATAATACATAACAGCACAAGGGTATTTGCAAAAGTAACCCAAAAAAGAGAGAAAATAATGAGATCAGCATCCATACATTTTTGTACAAGAAATATAGAACAAATTTTTTTACATTTAGTGAATTTACTTCCTCACTACCTTCACTTGAATCTTCACTGCCACTTTCCCCATTGAGACTAGGAGTTCTATTTAGATCACTAACATATAAGTTATAAACATAAGAAGGTAATAAAATGGGAGTTGCCTAGAACAGAAACTGATTTATCTAAGCAGCATCCCAGACCTTCCCAATGATGATTAAAGTTTAATAATTTTATCAAATTTAGTAGCCTTGAATATCTACCTTTGTGAGAAGGCACCATTTGTAATAGCAGGTGCTTCTTTTCCACCCTCTCCTTTACTTGTAACTATTTTGAGTTTTCCCAAACTTCCTTTTACCCTCTTCATTGAATTCCGTCCTTTACCTCCCAAGGAATTTGGCTCTGCATCTATGTTTTGTGCAACTGAAGTCTGTCCACAAAAAGTAGATATCAAATTTCCATTCAAAACATTTCTTAAAAGATTAAAACATTAACAAACTGCTAAAAATTCTTATGACCATTTTCCATATAATTACTGCCTATAATATTTCACTAATTACCATTACGACATCTATAGGATTGCCATTTGATGGGATTCCATATTGAGTGAATGTGTGTGCACCCTAAATTTGCAATCAAGACCACAATGTTAGAAAATTAGGATAGTAAAATAGGCCATA
>MU224402.1:980275-990809 GCA_018584345.1 Thuja plicata
ACTATAGCTATATTCATTTTGTCTTGATGACATTGTAGATTTCTTTCAAATAGATGTAAAATGCTTGGAATAAATATTTCCTTATGAATTTGGCTACAATTTCAAATTGACAATTAACCAGGTTTAGCTAATTTGAACATAAAATATTTATGGAAATTAAATAATACTTGTTACCTTATCTTGCATAAATAACATATCGTAATGAAGTGGACCTCAAGGAGGTAAGCTATCCCTAGCCTCACTAAAGTTCTACATGCAAGTAGGGGTGCCACAGCAGTGCCTCCTTCTATACCAAAGGAGTTGCAGGCTGAGTTGAATGCCCTTCGTGCCAAGGTAGATTTTCAAGAGCACCAGATTGAAGAATTGATAAGGAAAAAAGAGAAAGGTACCAACCATAATATATACATAGGTACTAAAGAGAAATATTAGGAGTACAATGAGAAGACAAACCCAAACTATGAAAACAACTCTAGAATTCCTACTTATAGTCAGTCACTTACAAGACAAAAACAAGGTGTAGGAAATGACCCATTAATAAGAGAATTGAAGAAGATACAAGCACCTAAGTTTGATGGGATATGGGGTGGAGATGTAGCTGAAGCATGGTTGATTGGGATGAATAAATATTTTGGACTACTAGAATTGAACTCCAAAACTAAGGCTAGGATTTCCATCTACTATTTAGAAGGTGAAGCCGCATTATAGTTGGACCATTTGGTGGAAATTAAAGTTTATGGCATAAGCCAAATGACTTGGGAAAATTTCACAAGATAATTTTGAAAGGAGTATCTATCTGCCCATCATCGGAATCAAAATATGACTGAATTACATTCACTACGCCAAGGAAGATCAACATTAGTAGAGTACAAGGCTAAGTTTATGAACTTACTCCACCATGTGCATTATATAGAGGAAGAAGAGGATTGGGTAAAAGTAAAATTATTATATTGAGACTGAATAAATGTATTCTATATGCAACCAAGCTTGCATGACCCAAAAACTTGAATGAAGAAATGAAGGTGGCCTTACACAAAAACCAGATTCATCCACGAAATCCTTGAAGTCTAAAATTGAATAACCTACTAAAATGAAATCAAGATCAAGATTAAAGAGCTATAGATCTACATAAGTGAACAAAACAAAAGACTACTAATGGTGAACTTCCACTAGTATATTGCAACAAGATAAAAAATTGGTAATGAAAAATATAGATCTCACACCAAAATAATTTAAGTCTCATAAACATTTCTAAACTAAAGAAGATTGATAGTGGGTCCAGAATGACATTGAAACTTCCTTTCAGTGGGATATTTACTACAACCAACATTCTAATTTCATTTATTAAACTAGTCTAAAGTGTCTTTCTCTCATCAGTATTGAAAGGGACATGTACATTGAACAAGATGAATTTTAATGATGCAAACTATTAAACTCTCTTTTATTCCAATTAAAATTCAGATTTTTAAGGACATTTGGATGAATCCAAAACATATACCAAAGTTCCAAGTCCTAATTTAATTTGTTAAACTTATGTTTTGTGTCTTATCTTGAACATCATCATTAAAATCAAATGCACTTATAATGACACCCTCATATCCATAGTCATATAGATCCCCACGCAAGGATAGGCATAAGTTAAAGGCGGGGATTTAATGGCCTAGACAAAAGGGATGGGATCTTTCTGTCAGTGCGTGTGACCACTGTAGTGTCCTCTCACTCAAATTTGTAGTGGTGTTTTGCATTAGTCTCATGAACCAGTCCTCTACTAAATTTTGGCATAGTCATATATTTTTTGCAACTTGCTACTGTGGCAAGAGTCAGGTGATGGAGGAATACATAGAAGAATAGTCTTCAATGGCATGGTGCTAATCACATGGCCTTCAACCTTGCTACCCAAGTCCTTCGTATCTACAGCTAGAGATTTTTTGTAGGTTTGGAGCATAATTAGGACTCCTTGAGCCCATTTATAGGAACCAGCTCTTGAATATTTCACAGAAACAAATGGTGGTCTTCATGGGCATCATATGTAGGTGCACTCAGGTGGAGGCATTGACAGAGATGCCAGAAGAATAGCTTAATCAGATCTTCAAACTAGCCAATGATCAGGAGAAGGAAACCATAGCAGTGCTCTTCAGGGTTGAATACTAGACAGGGGGCCATATTCATGATGGAAAGATCATTTTTTACCTCTTTCAACCTATCATCCAAGTTCTAGGCCTTACGGTGCATGAAAATGGCATGATCCGTTGAATGATTGCAGAGGAGATCTATTTGCCCGTAACTCATGCTTTGGATTTGTGTGACACCAATCTCTCTGCTAGAGGTATGTTAGGACTTTTTTTTCTGGAAGCGGAAGGGAAGAAGAAGCTTATGAAGAAGGCCTAGGAATTGTATAAGATCTTCATTGAAAAAGAGTATGATATGAGTAAGTTTGAGGCTTTTTGTGGGCCAATGATAATCTCTTCCCAATAGAGGTAGTAGCTAGGCTGATTTCTATTGGCAAAGGGATTGGATACCTCTATCATTGAGTTGGATAGCCTATTTGATTTAGTAATATGTTTTATAAATGGATAGGTATCTCTTGTATCATATGTAAGTTCTTTTTTTGGCATTATTAAGGGTACTTCCCCCTAGGCAGAGCTTGACAAAAAAAAAACTTTGAGAATTAGTAGAGTGCACAATTATACTGAAATTTATTAATCACAATGCCAAGATATTCAATTCCAATTGAAATTAATCGCAATACCAATATTTTTTTAATGTATATGTGTCAAGAAGGATGTAATCAATGTCAAGAAAATTGTGATCAAGATATTAACATCTTCCAACCATAATGATATGGAAATGAGAAATATGTGTAAATTGTAACATGTTCACTATCATATTGGCCTGCCATCAAATAAAAACCAAGTGCCATAACATGTCCACTATCATGCATCAAGTTAATCTGTCATATGAGACAAAAAAATATTCCAATTGGCCCCTCTCCCTTGAGAAGATGAAATCAATAGAACCAAATAGTTTCAAGAACCAATTCCCTTCTGTTTTATCAGAAGCTAATTTGACTTCTTTCAAATTGTTATACTCACATTTAATTTTCATAATCTAGGATAGGAAGTTAGTCTATAAGTTATAAAGTAAAAATACTGAAGAACTAACAACATAAGCTAAGAAATAGATGCCTGGAATGTACCTTATGTAGTTTATGTGGTTTTTAATGGAGGGAAAGTGAGAAGAAACCGTGACTGTTCTGGTGAACACATACAGTGGAGGGTGCATTTGAAAGCACCAGTATTGGAGATTTTGAGAGTAAATTGATGATTTGAGGGTCTATTATAAAATCGTGACCTAGAACTTCTAATTAATTATGTCTTAGTTAAGTCAGTTCAATCTATTATTCAAACTGTGAGTTGTAACTTCCAAATAGTGATCTTCTTCTTATTTAAAAAAAAATATTTTATGTACAATTTGATAGATATTAAAATATTTCTTATAAATCTTAGACTATCGATCGAAAAAAATCTCCATCAGTAAAGAAGTGTCTAATCAGTTTGAAAAACTCGATTCCAAAGATAAGATAAGAGAATCAATTTTTGTTTAAAAGTGATAACTATTTGTTAAGACAATAAACTCAACCATAAATAAAAAGATCTTTGTTGTCGTGGATTCATCTTTTTTTTAGTTTTCATCTCTTTCAAGTTTCTTGTTGTCATACAAAAAGCTCTTGTCACTGCAATATTTACTTCCTATCGTTGTGATTTTAGAAACATAAATTTTCATTTACAAACTATTCAATGAAAATTCTAATTTTTCAAGAATTTGTGTCTAACCTTCCTATCGTCACAGTTAATCTGTTCCTATCACATATTGTTATGTTAATGTCGCAGATTGGGAAGTAGTCAAAATATTCACTGCATATCTAATTTCCTATCATTTTGAATTTTGATCTTGTCACAATAAACTCTATTCTTGTCATAGTGAACTTTGTTCCTGTCAACATAACGCTAGTCAAATGAAGATATTTCATACTCATACTTGTTACCATTGATTCTTACTTATTTTTTATTGACATTTAATTTGCTCAGTGCCTCTTCCCTAATTCTAAGGGGAATAAACTTCTCCATTTCATGTTATTTTGGTATCAATGAACCTATTCGATCTTCATTTATAATCAATGATGCAATTTCTCTAATCTAAACATCTCCCAGAAACTGTTGGTTGTATTCCTGGTTTTGTTGGTTTGCACTAAAATTTTGATGTCATCATGCCAATTTCTATCCAAAATCAAAAAATTTGTCCCAATTTGAAGTATCCCTATGGAAATTTTGTATTCTTAGGTCAAAATCCACATGAATAGTGAAAAACCCAAAACCCTGAGATGTTTTCTAAGTGAGAGTGCAAAAAATCCCTAAAATGTCAATCGAGTTTCTATTTTTGCATTACCTTTTTGAAAAACTTAAGTTATAAAAAGTCATGTGCCTTTAATGGTCACCTAGTCGCTTAATCCTAAAATCATATTCCATTTTATCATGAGACTTGGCGATTAACTGTTGTCGGGATGTCTCAAAAGGGAAAAGAATATTCTTTGTAAGTTATGAGACTTAGCGAAGTCCTTCAGTTGCGAAGTCTCCCAATGAAGAAGATATGATCTAGTGACATGGAAACAAGTGGTTAAGTCATGGTGTCATGTGATATATCCTGTAGTTAGTGAATTATCATGAGACTTAGCGATTGCTTCAGTCACGGGGTCTCCAGATCAAAACGCAGTTAGTGAAAAGTTTAAATGCTTCTGTCGCCAAGTCTCGAGTTGAAAATTCGGTTAAGTAAAAGGTTCTAAGAATTGGTGAAAAACCGCAAGTTGATTAAATTATATGGAAGTCAGGTAGTCACTGGTCAAACATGCTAAGTCAGAATTTTTTTAGCAATTTGGAGACAAATAACTAAAATGAGATACATGTCCATAGTAAAAAGAACAAAGTGTATCAATCGCGTGGTCTCCCAAAAGGAAAATATCATTTGGAAATTTAGAGACTAAAGGATGTAAAGCTATGTATTTTAATATCATTCATGTGGTCTCCAAATAATTTAGGGTTTTCAAAATATACTCAGTGACTTAGAAGAGCCATCAGATGTAGAATAAGATAAGATCAACGGTGGTCACTGAATCTCTATCAATTTTGCATAAAAGTAAAATGTTTTGGCGACAATGAGATTAGCTTTAGTCGCATAGTCTCTAAATTAAAATTAAAAGATAAGGTTTCATGGGCTATGTCATGAAATCTCCAAAGGAAATATTAAAAAGTAGTTTTAATTAGCGATTGGGCGACTAAGGGTAGTCGCAGGGTCAAAACATTTAGAGACTTGGCGATAAGAGTTTAAAGGATGAAAAGTAACTGTGGTTGTGGGGTCTCCAAATAAACTCTAATTTTGGCAATGCTACTAGCGACTTAGATTCATTTGGTTGCGTAATCGCTAGAAGTTAATCATGGTTAAGCTAAGATGAAGAAAATCATGTAGTCGCTAGATCTCTAGAAGAATTGAGAGTTAAGAGATTTGATCAGCAACAAAGAGATAATACATAGTCTCTTGGTCGCCAAATATGAAAAGTGACAAAAGGTGGCAGTTGCTGACATGACAACATAGAGATTCATCTACCAATGAAAATATAGGAGATTAATTAATGGGTGAAAAGGTAGCTGAGATGTCTGATGAAGAACCAATCATTTGAAGACATGTCATTTTGTTTAAATTTTACAAGGGTTTTTCTGAAAATGCACTGATATGAATTTGATTTCCTGTCACATTCATGAGCTACAGCTACGATATCAATTAATACCATAGCATGTAAACTTGAAGGTGAAATTGATTATCTCTTCAATGATGAGCTAGGTACTTTGAAAAGTTACCATAAAGGGATGATCGCAGGTTTATTTTCATTCATCATACATCTAGAATTTTAGAGAAGAGAAATTGCTAGGTTTTCTATGTCCAAAAAGTAGGAATTGATCAATTTTAGGGTGATTCTCCAGTTTTCAAAGTTCTTGAATTATTTTCAGTGCACAGAGAAGAGTAAGGAGTCCTAAGAGAAGATTTGTCTCAATATCGGTGAAAGAGAAGTGAAAATAGAACAAGATGAGTAGAGCTGTTAGTGTGGCTTCTACCAGTGGGAAGAGAAATGAAGTAGATGATGATACCAAGGGGAAAAGGAATTTCTCTGCTGAATTTTTGAAACTGTTGCCTGGGTCTACACAAAACAAGAGGGAAAATGCCAACATATTGGCAGATGAATACTATGAAATCAGAGATGCCCGTACCCCTAGTTCTACAAGTTTTTCTCTCTAAAACTATTTTTATAATAATTTTGATAAGGCCATCCCAATATCAAACCTTTGGACTAGTGGTTTGGCTAGGTTAATTGTTCCCGATGTCTATGTAGATGTAGACTTGTTTCTAGCACTAGCAAACCATTATGACCCTTTGTCTAGGACAATTAAAAATAATGATGGAACTGCATTATTAATTCTGAATAGGAATTTATTTAAGCAATCTTTTGGTTTATATAGTACCATGTCCACCAAGATTAATATTACCAAGCAAGAAGAAAGGTATAGGTTACAGCCTGGGGTTGCAAGGAACCAATTGCAAAAACATATCTTAAGGAAGTTAGAAACCATATTACCCCTATACCAGGACCTGCACCCTACTATTTCAAAGATTTACATTTCTATATCAATTACATAGCTTATGCTTTGTGTAGAGTGTTGGGTATAGATAGAGGAGCTGAGAAGATAAATTCTGGAATTTTAATGATGGTGTTAGATTTGCAAGATGTGCATTCTAGTACTAGCTATGATTATATATAGTACATCATTGATAGAATGCATGAGGGTTTTGTAGCTGTGCAGAAGAAGGGTAAAGATCCTAAGGATAAAGATCCTAGGTTTTTACATTATTCTATCCTGATGCATTTGTTATTGCATTTCAATTATGGTATCATGAATGTAATCAATTTGAACCCTCAAAGGATCTTTCAGGATTGGCCCAATCCTATTCAGTTTTGCATTAGGATATGGAATTATACCTCCAAGGATTGTGACTTTTGTGGATTTGAGAACTGGATCATATACCCCTTGATACAGAGTTTGGGTATTAGCAAGACTAGACTCCCAGTGAAGCTGTTGCAGTTGCTAAGACCCTGTGAATATGTTGATAAATGGGAGGGTGACCACAATTGGGGAGACTTCTTCTTAGAAGAAAATTTCACTATGATCAGAGTATATGGGTGCACACATCCTCCTCATGTCTTACCATATCATGTGCCATCAAGAGTTATAGCTATGGATTTCATTTGGCAGCTTTTACCAACAGATAATGAGCACTATGCACAACACAGGAAGGGGACATTAACCCCTAGGAAATTCAAGATATTTTAGTTTACAATTGGCAAAGCTGTCATTGATTTAGTGAGTAGATGGTTGGAAAGCTGCAAAATGGGAGCAGCATTATATAGATATATTGATCCTGAGGGATTTATTGTAGGAGCTAAGAAAATCCTAACTCCTACCATACTAAACACATATGTGCATGGTCTTTGTGTGGAGGAGGATGCTTCTAGGAATATCCTTGATGAAGATGAAGTGAGAAATAGGAGATAAATAATTCAAAAGTTATTTAATTTGGAGAAACAGATAAAAAGAAATGGATTAGAATTTGGAGGTTTTTACCCTGACCTGCCATATTTTGATAGAATTAAAGCTATGATAGATAATTTTTATACACTTTGTGAGAAATTAGATAGAGTTTTAGATGTGAAGAAAGGGGGAAAAGAATCTAAATATTCAGAATCTGAGTATGAGAGTGAGAGTGATGAGGAATATGTCCATCCACCTCAAATAGATCAACCCCAACAAAATGTTGCAGAAACAATTCAGATACAGGGGGAAGAGGGAAATATCATAGACTTGACTGAGGTTTCCCAACCTGATGATCTAGAGGACCCTGCTACCAAGAGGCAAAAAGTTGTTCTTGGTTAAACCTCTTACACAAGAAAAGAGAAAACAGAAGATAGGATAAGTGCTCTTATGCCTGGCACCAGATTATATGATCACAATTTGAGAAAAGAAATCAGAAAAGGAAAGAGACAACAACATGAGGTAGAGGAAAACATAGAATTGCCTCTCAGAGCATGTATTAATGAAAGGTTGCTTCACCAACAACAATTTTTGAGTGATGATAATTTTATAAAAGTTGATGAATTTAAGGATTTTTTAAGGTGGCATAAAAAGGAGTAGATCAGGGAACAACTGAAAAGATGGTGAAGAAGAAGTAACCAATGAGGCTCTTCTAGCTCTGCAAACCTATGATCTTGAGAGTGAGGATGTTTCTCCTGATGAGGCTAGGAAGATGGTTTTAAATAGTGGAATCTTGCTTTCTGAAGGCTGGGATTTAGCCTTAGCATTTATCATAGACCAAATAAGAAAGCAGCTAGATCTGAAAATGGAAAGTGAGATGCAAATGGGTGACATGATAAAAGGATTTGGATATAGTCCAAAATCCCAAGCATTTTCCATGTGGAATTTGTGTCCAAAAGACCAGAAGCCTCAAATTTTGAATATTCAGGAGAGCATGGTTGGAAATCAAATGGTGTGGATAGTATAGAACACAGGGATCTTGAAATTTCCCAAATAATGACACATTGGGCACACCTAGATGAAGACAAGACAAAACAATTATATGAGAAGTGTGGTTTCTTAATTGAGGAGGCTAGTGCCCTAGAAAAAGATAAAGAACTATGTCATATCAAGATCCATCAGCAGGATAAGGTGATTGCTGAGATGACTAGGCAATTACAAGAAAAACCTAAAGTTGTATATGTACCCTCAGTGCAGCCTTTGTAGATAGAAGAGAAGGTTGAAGCAAAGGAAGAGGTTAAAATAAAGCATGTGGCCAAAAAGGACAATGAGGTGGCCATAAATGCATTAAGGAGCATCCTTCAGCATAGGATTGATATATTAAAATATAAAAGAGATATAATTTTGAATACATATAATAAAGTTCCCATCTTGCATACTAAAGTAAAAGGGTATATCTCTATTTTGAACCCTTACTTTGTCACATGGTCTCCCAGAGTACAGTGGTTTTTGAAACTAGCCTCTTTGCAGCAACATAGGCTAGATTTGCCAAAGATTGTGATAGAGGTGGAAGATGAAATCAAAAAGGTAAATGTATCTCTATCTTTCCTTAAAGGTAAATTGAATCAGATAGAGGCTAAGATGTGCCTATTTTCACCTAATTTAAATAGATGTGTTCCTCCTTTGAAAGGAGAAGATGATCAGGTTAACGCCTTGGAGGCATAGAGAAATGAGTTTGACAGCAGAATGCCTAGTAATGAGGCATTTATTACAGAATCTGATTTAGATTTAGATGGTTTTAATAAAATTTTGGATGAAGCTTTCAAGGCAGAGACTGACATCAATAAGTTTTTAGTTGATGTTAAAAGCATTACTGATATCAGATGGGAAAGGCAGAAAGGACAGTTGTAGAGTATTCAAAGTTTCAAATGGCCTATAGAGGATGAGGTGACAGCTTGGGATGTGATGAAAAGACCAAAGAAGAAGAAGCCTATGGAGATAGAGGAAGAGATTATGGATGAGGAGTAAAAAGGAACACTTGGTGCCTAACCATTGAGCACAGGGAGGTTAGTAATTTTCAAAGACAAGTGTAGGTTAGCCTGAAATGGTGGTCACTTGATCTCAGTATAAATATTAGATACTATCTTGAACATTGTCAGACAAAGGCACCTGAATCTAGAAGAAGACAAAGAAGATCAGATTTCATCCCTTATTCTTGTCTTCCCACCGCTTGACATTCTTATTTCTTTTCTTTTCTATACTTTTAGGGTTAGGTTCCTTAAACCATCTGAAGCTTGTTGCATCCTAACTTTAAGGATTCCAAGATGGTTTAAGGACCTATAAATAGATAAAATTGTAATAGTTTTCAAGGAGATGAAAATATATTGGCAAACCAGACTTTCTTAATTTCAATCTGTGTCTTTGAGCTATTTGAGCTTTTTATGTACTGAAGCAGAAATATATGAATAAAAATATAGTGCAACTTTACTCTATTTTGTTGTTGTCTCTTTACTTATTGTCTGTACTCTTTTATTTTTAATTTGTAAGGCATGTTAAACATATTAGCTATAAGGTAGTTATTTGATTATTTTCAAGCTTCTTCTAAGGGGAGAATTAAAATTTGTGAGTAGTTTTAGGGAGTATAGCTGTGATTGAGGATTTGATACAATATTGTAGAAGTGACAAGAGAGTTTGTAAGGAATCTTATCTGAGTTGCATGTAGGTTGCAAGGCATCTTACAGTATTCTATTTTATATATCTTTGTGAATTTATATAAGCCCAAGGATAGGCACTGGTCTAGGAACTTGTTTGGTAATCCATCATCATCCAAAATATTCAATACTATTCAAAATCAATTACTTTCAAAATATATGTGTAAAATCAATTATATTCACAGTGATTAC
>MU224402.1:994951-1005536 GCA_018584345.1 Thuja plicata
ATCAAATTGAAATGTTTGATGCCTTTGATATAAGTTGGTTAGAAAGGTCAAAAAATATAATGGCTAATTTTTTAGCAAATGTTGCTTTAAAAAATGATGATTTGACCTTACATGGGGTGTCAATACTGGAAGTCAAGACCAGACCAGTTTTTCCAGACAACATATATAACTGGCAGGTTTTTTAGGATGATCAAGATATTCTGAGGTTTATGCAATATCTAGACCATTATGAGAACTACAGTATAGATTGTAGTACTTTACTAGAAAGCAATGATGGAAAAGACTACATTTTGGGAAATGAGGTTGTCCAGTTAAGTTCTAATCAGATTCCTAGGGGTTTGGTTGAACTTCAAGCATTATTTAGTAGTCAACAAAATGATTCAACAAAACTAAGCAATGCCAAAGTTGAGGATTTGGAGGAAATAAATTTAGGATCTGAAAATAGTCCTCAAATTGTTTATATTGGAAATGGTTTAGACTCTCATATAAGGATATATTTGATCAAACTATTAAGAAAATATAAACATGTCTTTGCTTGGTCATATGAGTATTTGAAAGCCTATAGAGAGGATCTTTTTCAACATGAAATCCCATTAAAGTTAGATGTGAAACCATTTAGGCAAAAATAGAGGCCTATTAACCCCTTGTTGGCTCCTAAGATGCAACAAGAATTGATGAAATTAAAGGATGTTGGGATAATCCAGCCAATCAGACATTCAACTTGGGTATCAAATTTGGTACCAGTCAGAAAGAAGAATGGTGATATCAGACTATGTGTGGATTTCAGAAATTTAAATATTGCTTCCTTACCTAATATGGAAGCAATGTTGCACAAGGTGATTGGTTGTGAGTTGTTTTCTATGATGGATGGTTTCTTAGGATATAACCAAGTCTTAATTAAAGAATTAGAACAATACAAAACTGCATTTACCACTCCATGGGGAACCTATGTTTATATCAGAACACCATTTGGACTAATAAATGCAGGAACAACTTTTCAAAGGGTCATGGATGTTACTTTTAAAGAGTTCATTGATTTATTTATGGTCATTTATTAGGATGATTTGACTGCATATTCTAAGAAAGCTGAGGATCACTGTGATCACTTGGGTAAGATTTTCAATTAAGCATTAGAATATGGTGTTTCGCTGAATCCCAAGAAATGTCATTTTGCAATGCAAGAGGGAAAGTTTCTTGGGCATATAGTGTCTAGGGAAGGGGTGATAATATACCCTAAGAGAGTGGAGGAAATTCAAATGTTTATTGCTCCAAAGAACCTAAAAGGGGTACAATCTTTCTTAGGAAAGATCAATTTTGTCAGAAGGTTCATAGCAAATTTTGCAGAGATTGTTAAACCCATTGTAAAGTTGTTAAAGAAAGATGCCAAATTTATTTGGAATGAAGAAGCCCAACAGGCATTTGAGAAAATAAAAAAAGCAGTACAAGAGGCTCCGGTTTTAAAATCTCTAGATTATACTAAGCCTTTCTCTTTATTTTCATTTGCATCCTTTCATACAATTGCTGTTATTTTACTACAGAAAGATGAACAAGGATTTGAACATCCAATAGCTTTTTATAGTAAATCCCTACAAGCTGCAGAGCTTAATTATGAAATAACAGAGAAGCAGGCTTATGCTTTGGTAAAATCTGTGAAGTCTTTCAGGCCATATTTGGTTTGTGCTCAGATACAAGCATATATTCCTCATTCGAAAGTGAAAGATATTCTTACATAGTCAGAGGTAACAAGCAAGAGGTGTAAATGGATAACCAAAATTTAGGAATTCAACCTTGAAATCCATATTACAAAGTTGATAAGGGGACAGGGTTTGGTAAAAATCATGACAAAAGAAAACTTGGATCTAGTACAAATAAATTAGACAGAGATACATGATCAAACTACTACAAGCATAGAGAGGAAACCATTCTATACTAATATTGTGTTTTTTCTCAAAAATGTCAAATGTCCTGATCATATATCAAAAAATCAGAAAAGAAATTTGAAATTGCAAACTCAAAGATACACTTTGATTCAAGGAGACTTATATTGGAAGGATAAGAATGGTGTATTACTATTGTATCTTGATAAATACCAAGCTGAAAGAGTTTTATTTGAAATGCATGCAGGAGAATGTGGAGGTAATTTTTCTGCTAAGACTACTACCCACAATATTTTAAGAGCTGGGTACTATTGGCCTAGTTTATTCAAAGATACTTATGAATATGTCAGAAAGTGTGAACCTTGTCAAAGGTTCTCAAACAAGTTGAAATTTTCAGCATCTCTATTTTTAAATCCAGTAAGTAATGAAGCTCCTTTTACTATGTGGGGAATTGATTTTATTGGTGAATTCTAGGATAAATCTAGTGGAGGACACAGTTGGATATTGGTAGCCACATATTATTTTATCAAGTGGATTGAAGCCACCCCTACAAAGAAAAAACCAAGAAAGGTAGTCACTGAATTTCTAATGGAGAATATTATAACTAGATTTGGTGTACCTGCTAAATTAGTAATGGATAATGCCATGAGTTTTAGATCAGAAGAAATGACATACTTCTGTGAAAAATATGGGATTATAATATCATATTCATCCCCATATCATCCACAAGCTAATGGACAAGCTAAGTCTAGAAATAAGAGTATATTGAAAATACTAAAAATAACTCTTGAAAAGAATAAAAGAGCATGGCATACTAAGTTGAAACTAGCACTTTGGGCTGACAGAATAACAGTTAAAAAAGCAACTGGTAAGTCTCCATTTGAGCTAGTATATGGTCTACAGGCAAGAATGTCTATCAACAGTTTATTACCAGTATATCAGTTTATACAAGAGGAACATTTAGATTTTTCTGACAATATGCAGAATAGAATGACTCAGTTGGTAGAATTAGATGAAGTAAGAAGAATGGTGACCTAGTTCTTCAGTGGAATGCAAGAGCAGAAGATAAAGGAAAACACAAGAAGTTTGAATCTTTATGGCTTGGACCATTTATTGTCTCACAAAAATTTGGAAAAGACTCTTATTTATTAAAGAACGTGGATGGAGAAGATTTTGAGTTGCATGTGCATGGGCAATTCCTGAAGCCCTTTTTCAACTAAGAGTCAGAGTTCATGCACAATTAACTATGTATCATACTGTGAATACTTTCCTTCGTTTATGTAAATGTTGTAAATAGTTTCCCTTCTATTTTAGGTTAGTTGGTGTCCTCTTCATTATTTATAGCGGTCTACAACCAAATATTATGTGGTTCTTTTCCATAAACTATGTTTAGTCAATCCTCAGGTAGAGCCACTATTGGTTGTATTCTTGGTTTTGTTGGTTTGCCCTAAAATTTTGTTGTTATCATGCCAATTTCTATCTAAAATTAGAAAATTTGTCCCAATTTGAAGCATCCCTGTGGAAATTTTGTATTCTTAGGTCAAAATCCACATGAATAGTGAAAAACCCAAAACCCTGAGATGTTTTCTAAGTGCAAGTGCACAAAAGCCCTAAAATGTCAATCCAGTTTCTATTTTTGCATTACCTTTTTGAAAAACTTAAGTTATAAAAAGTCATATGCCTTTTAATGGTTGCCTAGTCACTTAACCCTAAAATCATATTCCATTTTATCATGAGACTTGGCGATTAACTGTTGTTGGGATGTCTCAAAAGGGAAAAGAATATTCTTTGTAAGTTATGAGACTTAGCGAAGTCCTTCAGTCACAAAGTCTCCCAATGAAGAAGATATGATCTGGTGAAATTGAAAAAAGTGGTTAAGTCACGGTGTCGCACGATATATCCTACAGTTAGAAAATTATCATTTGACTTAGCGATTGCTTCAATCATGGAGTCTCTAGATCAAAATGCAGTTAGTGATAAGTTTAAATGCTTATGTCACCAAGTCTCCATTTGAAAAGTCAGTTAAGTAAAATGTTTTGAGACTTGGTGACAAACCACAAGTTGATTAAAGTATATGGTGGTCAGGTAGTCACTGGTCAAACATGGTAAGTCAGCATTTTTTCAGCGATTTGGAGACAAATAACTAAAATGAGACATGTGTCCACAGTAAAAAGAACAAAGTTTATCAGTCGCGTGGTCTCCCAAAAGGAAAATGTCATTTGGTGATTAAGAGACTAAAGGATGTAAAGCTATGTATTTTAATATTAGTCATGTGGTCTCCAAATGATTTAGGGTTTTCAAAATATACTCAGTGACTTAGCGGAGCCGTCAAATGTAGAATAAGATAAGATCAACGGTGGTCGCTGAGTCTTTATCAATTTTGCATAACAGTAAAATATTTTCATGAAAATGAGATTAGCTTTAGTCGCATAGTCTCCAAATTAAAATTAAAACATAAGGTTTCATGGGCTATGTCGCAAAGTCTCCAAAGGAAATATTAAAAAGTAGTTTTAATTAGCGATTTGGCAACTAAGGGTAGTCGCGGGGTCTCGTAAAGTGAAAAGAACATTTAGAGACTTGGTGATAAGATTTTAAAGGATGAAAAGTAACCGTGGTCGCGGGGTCTCTAAATAAACTCTGAGTTTGGCAATGCTACTAGCGACTTGGATTCATTTGGTCATGTAATCGGCAGAAGTTAATCATGGTTAAGCTAAGATGAAGAAAATCATGTAGTCGCTAGATCTCTAGAATAATTGAGAGTTAAGAGATTTGATCAGTGACAAAGAGATAATACATAGTTGCTTGGTCGCCAACTATGAAAAGTGATAAAAGGTGGCAGTTGCTGACATGACAACATAGAGATTCATCGACCAATGAAAATACAGGAGATTAATTACTATGTGAAAAGGTGGCTGAGATGCCTAGTGAAGAACCAATCATTTGAAGAGATGTCATTTTGTTTAAATTTTATAAGGGTTTTTCTGAAAATGCACTCATATGAATTTGATTTCCTGTCACATTCATGAGCTACGGCTAGGATTTCAATTAATACCACAACATGTAAACTTGAAGGAAAAATTTATTGTCTCTTCAATGATGAGCTAGGTACTTTCATTCATCATACATACAAAATTTTAGAGTGGAGAAATTGCTAGGTTTTCTATGTCTAAAAAGCAAGAATTGATCAACTTTAGAGTGATTCTCTAGTTTTCAAAGTTCTTGAATTATCTTCAGTGCACAGATAAGAGTAAGGAGTCCTGAGAGAAGATTTGTCTCAATATCAGTGAAAGAGAAGTGAAAACAGAACAAGATGAGTAGAGTTGTTAGTGTGGCTTCTACCAGTGGGAAGAGCGATGAAGTAGATGATGATGCCAAGGGGAAAAGGAATTTCTATGATGAATTTTTGAATTTGTTGCCTGGGTCTAGGCAGAACAAGAGGGAAAATGCCAACATATTCGTAGATGAATACTATGAAATCAGAGATGCTCGTACCCCAAGTTCTACAGGTTTTTCTCTCTATAACTATTTTTATAATAATTTTTATAAGGCCATCCCAATATCAAACCCTTGGACTAGTGGTTTGGCTATGTTAATTGTTCTTAATGTTTATGTAGATGTAGACTTGTTTCTATGACTAGCAAACCATTACGACCCTTTGTCTAGGACAATTAAAAAGAATGATGGTACTGCATTATTAATTCTAAATAGGAATTCATTTATGCAAGATTTTGGTTTATATAGTACCATGTCCACCAAGATTAATATTACCAAGCAAGAAGAAAGGTATAGGTTATAACCTGGGGTTGCTAGGAACCAATTGCAAAAACATATTCTTAAGGAAGTTAGAAACCATATTACCCCTATACCAGGAACTGCACCCTACTATTTCAAGGATTTAAATTCTATATTGAGTACATAGCTTATGCTTTGTGTAGAGTGTTGGGTATAGATGGAGGAGCTGAGAAGATAAATTCTAGAATTTTAATGAAGGTGTTAGATTTGCAAGATGTGTTCTAGTACTAGCTATGACCATATACATTACATCATTGATAGAATTCATGAGGGGTTTGTAGTTGTGCTGAAGAAGGGTAAAGATCCTAGGTTTTTACATTATTCTACCCTGATGCATTTGTTATTGTATTTCAATTATGGTATCATGAATGTAAACAATTTGAACCCTCAGAGGATCTTTTAGGACCAGCCCAATCCTATTTAATTTTGGATTAGGATATGGAATTATACCTCCAAGGATTGTGACTTCTATGCATTTGAGAATTGGATTGTATACACCTTGATGCAGAGTTTGGGTATTAGCAAGACTAGACTCCCAGTGAAGGTGTTGCAGTTGCTAAGACCCTATGAATATATTGATAAATGGGAGGGTGACCACAATTGGGGAGACTTATTCTTAGAATAAAATTTCACTATGATCAGAGTATATGGGTGCACACATCCTCCTCATGTCTTACTGTATCATGTGTCATCAAGAGTTGCAGCTATGGAGTTCATTTGGCAGCTTTTATTAATAGATAATGAGCACTTTTCACCACACAGGAAGGGGAAATTAACCCCTAGGAAATTCAAGATCTTTCAGTTTATAATTGGAAGAAGTGCCATTAATTTAGTGAGTAGATGGTTGGAAAGCTGCAAAATGGGAGCAGCATTATATATAGATATATTGATCCTGGGGGATTTATTGTAGGAGCTAAGAAACTCCTAACTCCTACCATACTGAACACATTTGTGCATGGTCTTTGTGTGGAGTAGGATGCTTCTAGGAATAACCATGATGAAGATGAAGTGAGAACTAGGAGAGAAAGAATTCAAGAGTTATTTAATTTGGAGAAACAAATAAAAATAAATGGATTAGCATTTGGAGGTTTTTACCCTGACCTGCCATATTTTGATAGAATTAAACCTATGATAGATAATTTTTACACACTCTGTGAGCAATTAGATAGAGTTTTAGATGTGAAGAAAGGGGGAAAGGAATATGAATATTCAAAATCTAAGTATGAGAGTGAGAGTGATGAGGAATATGTCCATCCACCTCAAATAGATCAACCGCAACAAAATGTTGCAGAAGCAATTCAGATACAGGGGGAATAGGGGAATATCATAGACTTGACTAAGGTTTCCCAACCTAATGATATAGAGGAGCCTTCTACCAAGAGGCAAAAATTTGACCTTGGTCAAACCTCTTATACAAGAAAAGAGAAAAGAGGAAATAGGATAAGTGCTCTTGTTCCTGGCACCAAATTATATGATCACAATTTGAGAAAAGAATTTAGAAAAGGAAAGAGAAAGCAGCATGAGGTAGAGGAAAACATAGAATTGACTCTTAGAGAATGTATTGATGAAAGTTTGCTTCACCAACAATAGTTTTTGAGTGATGATAATTTTATAAAAACTGATGAATTTAAGCATTTCTTAAGGTGGCATAAAAAGGAGCAGATCAGGAAACAACTAAAATCAGATGGTGAAGAAGTAGTAACCAATGAGGCTCTTCTAGCTCTGCAAACCTATGATCCTGAGAGTGAGGATGTTTCTCCTGTTGAAGCTAGGAAGATGGTTTTAAGTAGTGGAATCTTGCTTTCTGAAGGCTGGAATTTAGCCTCAACATTTATCATAGACCAAATAAGAAAGTAGCCAGATCTGAAAATGGCAAGTGAGATGAAAATGGGTGACATGATAAAAGGATTTGGATATAGTCCAAAATCCCAAGCATTTTCCATGTGGAATTTGTGTCCAAAAGACCAGAAGCCTCAACTTTTGAATATTTAGGAGAGCATGGTTGGAAATCAAATGGTGTGGACAGTACAGAACACAGGGGATCTTGAAATTTCCCAAATAATGACACATTGGGCATACCTAAATGAAGATAAGACAAAACAATTGTCTGAGAAGTGTGGTGTCTTAATTGAGGAGGCTAGTGCCCTAGAAAAAGATAGAGAACTATGTCATATAAAGATCCATCAGCAGGGTAAGGTGATTACTAAGATGACTATGCAATTCCAAGAAAAACCTGAAGTTCTATATGTACCCTCAGTGCAGCCTCTGTAGATAGAAGAGAAGGTTGAAGCAAAGGAAGAGGTTAAAATAGAGGATGTGGCCAAAAAGGAAAATGAGGTGGCCATAAATGCATTAAGGAGTATCCTTCAGCATAGGATTGATATATTAAAAGATAAAATAGATATAATTTTGAATGCATATAATAAATTTCCCATCTTGCATACTGAAGTAACAGGGTATATCTCTATTTTGAACCCTTACTTTGTCACATGGTCTCCCAAAGTACAGTTGATTGAGAAACTAGCCTCTTTGCAGCAACATAGGCCAGATTTTCCAGAGATTGTGATAGAGGTGGAAGATTAAATAAAAATGGTAAATGTATCTATGTCTTTCTTTAAAGGTAAATTGAATCAGATAGAGGCTAAGATGTGCCTATTTTCACCTAATTTTGACAAATTTTCCTCCTTTGAAAGGAGAAGATGATCAGGTTAACACCTTGGAAGCCTGGAGAAATGAGTTTGATAGTATAATGCCTAGTAATGAGGCATTTATTACAGAATATGATTTAGATTTAGATGGTTTTAATAAAATTTTGGATGAAGCTTTCAAGGCAGAGACTGACATCAATAAGTTTTTAGTTGATGTTAAAAGCATTACTGATGTCAGATGGGAAAGGCAGAAAGGATAGCTATAGAGTATTCAAAGTTTTAAATGGCCTGTAGAGGATGAGGTGACAGCTTGGGATGTGATGACAAGACCAAAGAAGAAGAAGCCTGTGGAGATAGAGGAAGAGATTCTAGATGAGGAGTAAAAAGGAACACTTGGCGCCTGACCATTGAGCATAGGGAGGTTAGTAATTTTCAAAGACAAGTGTAGGTTAGCCTAAAATAGTGGTCACTTGATCTCAGTATAAATATTAGATACTATCATGAATATTGTCAGACAAAGATGCTAGAATCCAGAAGAAGACAAAGAAGATTAGATTTCATCCCCTGTTCTTGTCTTCCCACCGCTTGACATTCTTATTTCTTATCTTTTCTGTACTTTTAGGGTTAGGTTCCTTAAACCATCCGAGGCTTGTTGCATCCTAACTTTAAGGATTAAAAGATGGTTTAAGGACCTATAAATAGATAAAATTGTAATAGTTTTCAAGGAGATGAAATATATTGGCAAACTAAACTTTCTTAATTTCAGTCTGTGTCTTTGAGCTATTTGAGCTTTTTATGTACTGAAGCAGAAATATATGAATAAAAATACAGTCAAACTTTACTCTATTTTTTTGTTGTCTCTTTACTTATTGTCTGTACTCTTTTATGTTTAATTTGTAAGGCATGTTAAACATATTGGCTATAAGACAGCTATTTGATTATTTGCAAACTTCTTCTAAGGGGAGAATTAAACTTTCTAAGTAGTTTCAGGGAGTACAACAGTGATTGAGGATTTGATACAATATTGTAGAAGTGATAGGATAATTTGCAAGGCATCTTATCTGAGTTGCATGTAGGTTGCAAGGCATCTTACAATATTATTATTTATATATCTTTGTGAATTTATATAAGCCCAAGGATAGGCACTGGTCTAGGAACTTGTTTGGTATTCCATCATCATCCAAAATATTCAATACTATTCAAAATCAATTACTTTCAGAATATATGTGTAAAATCAATTTTATTCATAGTGATTACAGTTGAAGTTTGTTGATTTCTTAAAGAGTAAATCAAATAGGTTATTCCTCCTAGATTCATAAGAATTGTAAAAGGAAGGAAAGATGAAATTCCCTATTATGTTTTTGTCTGTTGTCATTAAGATAATGATTTGGATTGTCAAGCTTTTTCTAAGAATAGTCATAGTTATATGCATTGTCATTTATATATCCATATAAAAATAGAGCATTCAACACATAAGTAAAATCCACTCTAAAGATACTGTCAAATTTGTAATCAGTTATAGGTAAGACCTACCTGAGTCAGTGGATCTCAAAAAAGGAGGTGATAATAGGTATCCCCAGTGTTATCAAAATACCTCATCAATTAGTGTTTTATCTTGCTTGTGTCAGAGTATCAAAGGCATTGGGAGTCATAGAGTCATTTAAGCATTCAAGCATCTTTAGAGGCCCTGCAAGAAAAAACCCTAACAGAAACATTAGTAGGTTCAAAGTGGTGTTGTATGGAATGAAATTATACTGCAAATAGATTTTGCAAAGTTTAACCTAAATATAAATGGTGGCCCTTAGGTAAAAAAAATAGAAACAGCCATGGTGTAATTACTGAAATGGGAATATAATTTATTAGTTCAGTAAACTAGATATGTAGAAATTTCTCCCATAGAAATAAGGCACAAATACTAGAGAGTGGCCTACAACTCATGAGCTAAATTGTCATATCACGTATTTGTTTAATTTTGACCATCAATTTCTTGATTTATAAGTTTTTCTCTTCAATTTCCCTTTCATTATTTCTTGTGTTTTTTTCTTTAGCCTTCTTCCAATATTGTTTCTATAGATGCTAAAAAATAGGTAACACTTGTGATGCCACATTTTTAACATCTTAGCGTTACCTTGTAAAATCGGTGTGCCACTGTTATAACTATTCCTTTATGTCACACATTTGGTTTTCATTATTTGTCACCATTGTGTCATTCCTTCATTAATTAAATAATGAAAAATATTTAATTAATCACTAATGTTCATCTTCTAA
>MU224402.1:1021345-1042961 GCA_018584345.1 Thuja plicata
CCTCACCCATGCTTCTTAAACCCTCACCCATACCTCATTAATGCTTTCATAAATGAAGCATTAATGGCTCTTACACATTCTCTTCCACACTCCTCATTAATGAGTCTTACACCCTCATTAATGGTAGCCCTTCTAGAGTCTTCTCCCCTTCCTCCATTTCTTCTATAAATAGGATGGATTTTGAGCTCAAATGGCCCTTGCTTTGCCCTTGATTTTTGATTGTTGAGGCCCTAAATTTTGAAGAATTGAAAGCATTCTTATGCTGCCCATATTTGGAGAATTGAAGGAGAAAACTTATGTTGCTCATATTTTAGGGATTCATATTGCATTTTAGCTTATTTCTTAGTTGTATTGTTATAATCTTCATTTCTAGAGCTAGAATGCATGTTTCTTGATCATTTAGATTAATTTTCATTCAAATCTTCCATTATTAGGTTGTATATGTCACTGAAATATGCATAAGCTGAGGGCTATTATGTAATTTTTCATACTCCTCCTAGATATGAAGCAATAGGTCTCTTTTGGTGATTGCTATGTTTGTTAACCTTTGTTTTCACTAATGCAATGATCTATTGAAGTGTTGTGTCATTCTTAATAGGTGCATAAAATCACACACATGTCTCTAGCACCCACCATGGGGAAAGATTGCTCAAAATTTCACAACATCCTGCTCTCTACCCTTGACATTTTCAAAATTTGCAAGCAGTTTATCATTTTTGGGAGCAACTTATCATTTCTGGTCAATCTTTTATCATTTTCGGGAGAAACTTATCATTTTTGGTCAATATTTTATCATTACTGGGAGTTTTAATATTGTCTATTGTTGCATTTATGGAAGGTAAAATTTGGCCTTAAAATCATTTCTGGTAAAAAAAATTCATTTTTGGTATGTGTTATAGTTTCAGGTAAAAGGGTTATTGTTTGGGGTAAAAAGTATCATTTGAGGTCAAAATTTTATCGTTTTTGGGTTTTATCATTTTAGGTCTCTGAATTATCATCTAGCATCTAGAGGGAAAGAATACAGAGTTCTATCATTAACAGATTTGATTTCTAACTTGGTAACGTGGTTATTTTCATGATTGTGATCCTATTTTTAGCAGCCTAAGTTGTGTTTGCATATTGCTGTCAGAGATAAGAAAGCAAAAAAGGGATACTAACTTGTGGTTTTATAGATTGACAATCCCTCATCTTGACTTCTATTCTTTTTTTCATGCTTTCCAAACTAAATACATTTTCTAATCTTATACCAAATTGACCAGAGGAATATGCTCTTTTCCTTTATAAGGAAAATCAGAAACTCATAAGTCAATTTATGATTTGAAAGGAATTTGGAGTAATTGAACAAAGCAAAACTCATCATCTAATTTTGGGATAGTAAATGAACAATCAAAGAATTAAAATTGTGTGGCTCAATGAACAAGTTCAATCGTTTAATTTATTTTGGAATCAGTAATTGAACAAGCAAAGCACTAAGAATTGTGGTTAACTAAACAAAAAAATTTACTTTCACACATCTTGTTTTCATAAAATGGGAACATCTTAAATCAGGCACAACATTGCTTGAGGAAAGGAACTTCTTGATTGAAATTGTTTTGGGAGAAAATGACATGGATTAGGAGAGTATGCTCTTGTTCTTTCAAAGAATCATAAATCTAGACATCCTATGCTTGCCAATCCTTTGTATGCTTATTTACCAGTAGAGGGCCTGTCGGTTGAGGGAAAAATCTCTTGGGAATGACCTAAGTGAGGACAGGTTTTATGCCAACCCTTCCAACTCACTATAAATAATATCTTCCTCGTAGGACAAAAGCCTTGAAAGACGGAGTCGATTTTGTTCTTAGAATTTCTACATCATTCCTTGAACATGCTTGGGTATGTGTAGAGCAGAGCTGCTTGAATCTTGCTTGCAAGAATACATATATTTGAGTACTTGTAGGGATATATGCCTCAATTTTTCCTTGTGAAATTCTATGAGAAATGGTTTCAAATGGATTTCCCATCATAAACAATGAACTTTGTAGACAAACTACCTGATTCATCCCCAAAAGGGTGATAATCCTTGTGTAAGGCAAAAAGTAATTTCCCCAAGATGCTCGTCATATCGTTTCCTCACTTGCGTTTGGAGTTAGCTAATACAACATCATGACTGGAGCCATTGTGTGCTTGGTGATGGATGTATTCAAACCTTGGTCTACATGTGTTTTTCACTCATTGAACAATCTTAGAATGCAATCTTGGATCAAAAAAACTTCACGCACTTCCAAGACCAAAATGAAAAAATTTGAGAGTGGGAACTTGCATCATTGCCTCTCAAAGGAAGATAGTTTATTTTGGATCCCCTTTTGACTCTTTAAATCTATCCTTATTTCTTTTTCTGGTCTCACTGTGGCTGTATCAAAAACTTTTTCAGACATCTACCTTGCATGTCCTGTCGGGCTCTTACAATCTATCTCATAACGTGTGGTCTATCCACTTTTTACAATAGCTTGATTCCAAGATCATTATCAGGGCATTCTAACCCTTTGACGCTGGAATCATTACTTCCACCAAAACACAAACAACACTTCTACCTAGACACACTCACTTGAACGATTTGAGACTCTACTTGACACTATCGGGAAACATTGACAAAGTTGAGATACAAATTCATGGTTAACACAAGACACAACAAGTACATGTCTAAAGGATCAAAAGTACCTTTTAAATCACCACACTTTCAAGAAGAAACATATCACAGTTCCCTACTCGATCTAGACTCTCCAGAAATGGACATGTCCACTCGTGGATGGAGTGGGGCTTTTGACAAATATGACAATAGAAAAACCAAAAGTACGAAGATATCTATGAAGAGGAAGAACCCACATTTGAACATCCTCTATTTGAATCAGGTAGTGAGGAAGACATCACTAAAGAAGAATATGATAAACTCAAACAGAGCAAGAGGTTCCACAAGATACTGGAAAAGATGATTGACGAAGATAAAGAGAAATACTTTCTCCACCTAGCATTCACTGGTGTAAAGTTACCCAAGGATTATGATGTGGAAGAACTAAAATAAAAGGAGGTACCAACTCCTATTTCTATTCTCGCCAAACAACTTACCTTAATGCAAACAAAACTTGCGACTCTCAAGCAAGAGAAGGCTAAACCCAAAATGAAGTACTATGTGGACTCCATTTGTCCATTTCCTTTCGACAAGAGTATCACTATGGTTCCATTCCCTCCTAACGTGGCAAGGCCAAAATATGACAAGTATATAGGAGAGACTGATCCACATGACCGTGTTTGATAATTTTGTGCTCTTAGCATAGAGTACATGCATGAACCTACTTACCTCATGCGACTTTTTCCTGGAAGTCTAGGAGGAAATGCCATGGAATGGTTCTCAAAACTAACATCCAAGGTCAAAAATTTTGAGGAGTTAATACAATACTTTATCCAACACTACTCCTATTTAATATATAGCACTACATGACTATGATGGATCTATGCAACACTATACAAAATACTGGTGAATCCTTTACCCACTTTCTACAAAGGTGGAGGAAAATCTTTGCATGATATTCAAGGGTTATTCTTGAATCTAAAAAGATGGAAATCTTTGTTAATAACCTGGTACCTGAATTGAAATATGCATTACAAATGCAAGACTCCCCTAGCTTTGACAGAATGATCAAAAATGCCACCCGTATCAAAGAAGTTATGGTGTAAAAGGGGGAGATCACTCTTCAAAGTGAGAACAAACCTAAAAACTCCAACTCCAAACCTAAATGGTGGAAGAAAAACAAAAATGTTGTCAATGATGGAGTGGTAGATGCATCCAATGTTGGTCCTAAACCCGAGGTGTTCAATCTAATGAACACCATGCAAGCAAGCAAAGATTCCAAGGTAACAACCTCCATACACAAAGAAAAAAATGATAATAGCAAGGGTCGGCCATGGACTTCCAAACCTCATAGAATATTTAATCCTTTGGGAGAGCCTCTTGAAACTATTTTGAAAACACTATTAGACAAAAAGGTTCTCACGATCCTAGATTCCAAACCATGGGAGCCAAAGTTCAAACCAAAATGGTGGGATGACAATTCTTACGGTGTCTTTCACAAGAACAAAGGGCACAAGACTAACAACTATCTTAAACTCAAACATGTTATCTGAGACCTTATTGAAGGAGGAAAGATCAAAGTGGAAGGACACACTACCAACGTAGATCATACAACATTTAACAAACTGTTCCCTAATTATGAGAAAGGGGAAGCATCTAAAGGAAAATGTAATGAAGTAAACCACACCTATTCCTATAATGATAATGTGATCAACATGCTAGACATTAAAACTGAATCAATTAATGTGGTCATAATCAAAGGTGTTTCTTTCCAATCGAATGTTGTGACTTGGAGAAAAGTACAAGTCACGATCAAAGGATCCAATTCCTCTCCAAAACCAACATCAATGTCCAAGGTTCCTATTGTTACTATCCCCAAACCAGGAGAAAAACATATGGTTATTGTTCCTGCAACAAAGTATGACTTGGTGGACCAATTGCAATAAACCTCTGCTAAAATTTCCATTTTTGAGTTGCTTAAAATATCCACAGTGCATAGGGAAATCTTGGAACAAGCCCTACATCTCACAAATATGCCAAAGGACCTTGATATAGACAAATTCCAAGTGATGGTTAATCACATCTCAGCACAGCATTACCTCTCCTTTTCTGAAGAGGATGATAAATCATTAACACATCCATATAATCAACCCCTCCATATTGAATTCCTCATTCATAAATCCCGTGTTAGACATGTATTGATAGATGGAGGTGTAGGATTGAATATTTACACCCTTAATCTGATAAAAAAATTGGGTCTTTCAGAATAGACCATTGACTCTAGAAGAAAATTCACTATCAAAGCTTATGATGAGGAAGAAAGATCCTCTAAAGGTCTTATTTTTCTACCCATCAGAGTCGGACCAATTGAATGGAATGTCATCTGTCAAGTTTTGGATCTATCCTTGGCCTACAACATCCTATTGGGGAGACCTTGGATCCATGAAATGCAAGTTGCATCATCTACTTACCACCAGTGTATCAAGTTCCCACATAATGGGGTGGAAGTAATGATTCTTGCAGATGCTAATTATAATTGCAACAATATTAAGGCAGGTAGTATGATTCCACATAACAAGGAAGCTATGGATGAGATTTCTCCTGAGACTACCAAAAATATGGTGATGAAAAGATTTGGGAAAACCTTAAAACTTGAAGAAACAGGTATGGGAGAATACAAGTTGGACATGACCCCGTCACTGACAAAATTACCAATATCACCAAGATCCTATGGAAGACCCTCCTCATCTTTCACACCTGCTGCATCCAAGGAGCTAGAAATCCACAAAGAAACTAGCATGGTTAAGGCATCCACATCTTCTTTAGATAACACAGAAGAATAGGCAGTCTTGGACTGGCTTTACAAAGGAGAACCAAAGGAAGCTGAGGTCAAACATGTGGAAATATCCCCAAAATAGTATGGTAAAGGATATGACCTCCTCAAGAAAATGAGATACAAAGGAAAAGGACCTCTATGAGACACAGGAAGATGACTCATTGAACCCATGCACATGGAGTTCAGGAATACCAGAGACAAAATAGGACTAGGTTTTAATAATGAATCTGAAAAACCTAGTTCAAAAGATAGTCCGATATCTGACACAGAGAGTGGTGAAACAGAAGAAATAGAACTAGAACAATGGTCCTATGAAATATTAGTACATATTGGCATAGATAATCGCAACTATCAAGGAGAGAACTATGTACCAAGCTTTGAGGTACCATAAGATATTCACATACCTTTGTTAGCACAAGCTCCTATTCAAGAGGTAGGAGACACAACCGAAGATAATCCAGAGATACCATTGATAGAAACAGCTATAGAGAGACACCCCAACAATAGGATTCACATCCTAACTTGGGGTAGTTAGTCACAATCACACATGTCCTTGATTTACCACACTTTGATCCACAGGTGGCTAACCGAGTACATCAGATAACTATTGCAGAATTCTTAAACAGGTCTGATGACTAAATAATAGACTCTCATGATTATGTATGGGATGAGCTATCTGTCACCATAGAGGACATTGAAATAGATGTAATTCACATGTTTTCAGCTCCATCAGCACCCAAAAAACATTCTAACACTACTCCCAACAATAGTGATGTTCCTAAAGAAAAGGAAGAGTTCCTTCCTCCAATCATTGATGGAGAGACTGGTGTTTGCATAAGCCTAGAAGAACTTCAGAGGCGACAAGAAAGAATCCTCCTTTTACGAAGAGATGATGATGAAATTTCTATTGATGAGTCCCTAGAGTTTGGTCCACATATAACTAACAATGACCCTTTTAATGACGATCTAACTCTTATTGATCTAAACATTGAAGAACTTAACTTAACAGGACATGTCATGTCATTTAATAGTCTTGATGCTAACGCGATGTTGTCCTTCCCAAATTCTGACTCCTTATCTTTGATAAATCTAGACCTAATTTATTAGACTAATATAGATCCTACTCTTGTCCTCAACTTTCCCAATGATTACACCTTGGCTTGCTATCTAAACGCTTGTGAACCTTACCCTTCTTCCACCATTGTAAGGAGCATGAACATGTCACAGGAGGATATCAAGTTTCTCAGTAAAAAATTGAAAAATAAAAAGAAAAAGGGGATTGACGGTGAAAACCACGTTGTGGCAGTGTCAGACATTAAAATAGTAAAAAAAAGACGTATCTAATGGTGAAAACCTCTTAGAGGCGCCAAAGAATGAGATTCTTGATATCCTCCCTGAGCACTTTCAAGAAAGGTCTTTGGTTCTGATAAAACCAACACAACCAATTAATTTGGGCACAGCTAAAGATCCTCAAATAGTACACATAGCACAATATTTATCAGAAGAGGAAAAGACATAATTCATCGAATTCCTGAAAGAGAAGAAGATCAACTTTGCATGGTCTTACACAGATATGCCTGGACTGGCTCCTGAATTAATAATGCATCACTTGTCTATAGCTCCCAGAATCAAACCCGTGAAACAAAAACTTTGAAAGATGCATCCTCATGTTGCATTGCTAGTAAAAGTGGAGCTAGAGAAATTATTGAAAGCTGGATTCATCAGAGTCATTTCTTATGTAGGATGGATCTCCAATGTGGTCCTAGTGTATAAATCTGATAAATCTATCAGGATCTATATAGACTTTAGATACTTAAACAAGGCATGTCCTAAGGATGACTTCCCCCTACCTAATATTGATATGGTCATAGACCTCATAGCAGGCTACCAAATGTATTCATTAATGGATGGCTTCTTAGGCTACAATCAGATCAAAATTGTCCCCGAGGATCAAGAGAAAACCGCATTTACATGCGCATGGGATACCTTTTGCTGGAACTTCATGACATTTGGGTTAAAGAATGCCGGTGCTACATATCAAAGATAAATGACTACTATATTCCATGATATGATGCATAAAATCATGGAGGATTATGTGGATGACACCCTCGCTAAATCGAAAGAAAGAAGCACTCATGTTGATGACTTAAGAAAGGTATTGGATTGAATGGAACAATTTCAACTCAAGCTCATTCCAAATAAGTGTACCTTTGGGGTCCAATCGGGAAAGCTCTTAGGATTTATTATTTCAACGAAGGGAATTGAGGTAGACCCGGCAAAGGTTAAAGCTATACTAGAGATGACTCCTCCACGCAACATCAATCAAATGAGGACATTACAAGGAAGGCTCCAATCAATCAGGAGGTTCATGTTACAACTTGCTAACAGAGCACAACCCTTTACCAAATTACTACATAAAGGGGTCACCTTCAAATGGGATGAGCATTGTGAAGCCAACTTCAGAGAATTAAAAGAGTACCTGGCTACTCCTCCCATTCTTATGGCACCCATTCATGGGAAGCCATTACTCCTGTATATTTTAGCTATCGCTACATCACTAGGAGTATTGCTAGCACAAGAGGATGAAACTAAGAAAGAAAGGGCTATCTACTACATCAGTAGAACACTAGTCTCCTATGAGCTCAATTACAACATTATTGAGAAAGCATGCTTAGCAGTCATCTTCGCCTCACAAAAATTGAGACACTACATGCTCTCACATACAGTCAGACTCATTGCAAATATTGATCTTTTGAACTATCTTTTAAGCAAGACAACATTAACAGGACGTCTATCAAAGTGGGTCCTCATTCTAAGTGAATTTGACATTGAGTATGTGGATAGGAGGGCTATTAAAGGAAAAGTCCTTGCAGATCAACTAGCTGATTCACCACTCCAAGATGATGAACCTTTAAGGATTGAGTTCCCTGATGAGACAATTATGCATCTAACAGAGTACCCATGGAAGATGTACTTGTATGTTGTAAATTTGGCCTTGTTAACTCATCATACACTTAAACATAGTCCTTCTTCACCAGATACACATAAGACTGAATATGGGATTATTCATCCTATCTGCCTGCATGATTCGACCTATTTCCCTCTATCCAGACGGGGTTTTCAAAATAGCTCTCAGAACGAGAGTCTCACAACCATAGACCAATCTAGGAATGAAGGATTTTTCTCCATGAATGCAATACAATGCAAGATTATTCTAAGAAATGAAATATGTGAGATTAATCTAAGACATGGTTGTGATGCAATTATTCTAGAAATTGAGACTATTCTATTGCAATAATAAAATTATTCTATATGAGATTATCAAGAAATGTGACAATAATTCAGTATTCTAACAATGCATGAAAAATGAGTGGGTCTTCAAACGAGAGAATGAGAGTTCTTTTATAGACTCAAAGATGATCAGAATAGAAACTTTCCTCTTTGAAATAAACCAGACAGAAAATCCAGTTTAAATTAGAAAGCTTTATTCAAAAGAATACAATAAATTGTTTTCTTTCTTCTTTAACTATTTTCTTTCTTTCATTTAATTCTGTTTTATTTGAATTTAATGGTTTTCTTTCTCTTTAAAACATAATTAAAGAAAAGTTTCCAATTTTGAACTGAAGAGAAGATTTTGTTGACAATATTTAATTAATTAAATAAATATGACCTCATAATTGCTTTTACTCAATTATCTGAATAATTAAATTCAATTACTAAAAAAGAGGATATTTATTTAATAATTAACTATCATTTAATTCCCTTTTTATGTGTCTTAGCTAAAGAGGGTGAATTTAATTTAATTTAAGTGCTAGGACTTTATTAATTAAATTAATTCGATCATAAGGTTTGTTTAGCTAATAGATATTTAGGAATTAAACATAATATGTGATTAATGCAGTTTTAGGGTTTTCTGCATTTGACACTTAGGTCGAGTAGAGTCAGTTAAAACTCAGAATTACCTAGTACAATAGGACTTTGATGATTCAGAAGAATGATAAATGCAAAAAAATTTGTTAGGGTTGCAAGATGCCAATTTTGGGGTGTTACATTTTGCCCCTCTTTGAATTGATGTGCGAGTAGCGCATTGATTCAAAGAATAGTCTGATGCCTAAACCACAAAAGAATAGATTTGAAATTTGATGATGCAAAGATTTTAGAGCCATCTCCAGAACAGAGCTTAACTCTCTGAAGTCTAGGTTAGGTTGCCGAGACACCAGTCAAATAGAGTTTTTAGGGTCATCTTCAGAACGAAGCTTGATCCTCAGGGATCCAGGTTAGAATGCCCTAATACCTAAATAGATTTGATATCTTTAACAAGACTGTCCTAAGAACGAGGCGCAACCTTCAAGATTCAAGGTTAGATTGCCCCAATACCTATCCAATAAGATAATCAATAGAGATTTTAGGACTATCTCCAGAATGAAGCTTAGTCTCTCAATATCTAGGTTAGATTGATATCTTTCACAAGACTATCCTCAGAACGAGGCTCAACCTTCAGGAGTCAAGGTTAGAATTCCCTGATACCTATCTCAAAAGATAGTAAATAGAGGTTTAGAATAATCTCTATAATGGAGCTTGATTATCAAGAGTCAGGGTTAGATTGCCCCGATACCTATCCCAAAAAGATAGTTTTTTTAGAACCATCTCCAGAACGAAGCTTGATCCTCAGGAATCTGAGTTAGATTGCTCAGATACTTAAAAGATGACAAGATGTAAGGAACAAAGATGCCCTTATTGATTGTGGAGTATCCAGTTTTGACTGTGAGGTACAAAAAATTGAACATGCCCCAAGTGATGAGAACTTTTGAAAATAAGATCAGACTGATCAAAATAGATTGGATGATGTAATCATCCTGCCCCCTCTAGAGAGAAATGGAAAGATGACACATCATAATGATGATGGAGAGCAAAAAAATCACAGATAGATGTTGAATCAGAGATCAAGAAGAACTCAAAATAGATTGTGGAAGAATGTGAAAGATTTAGAATCAATTTTGAGCAATTTTGAGGTCTGGTTGACCAAGTTTGACTAGGGTTGACTAGGATTGACTATAGTTGACTTTTGAGGAAAAAAGTCAAAGATTGGAGAAAATGATGATAAGATATGATTCTGACAAGAAAGCGATGTCAGAAATTTGACTACACAAGTGTCCGATTGCGTCGGTCCCAAAAATTTTAAAATACGATTTTGAGCTATATAGGAGTGTCAGATTTCGATTTTGATCAACGAAAATGGATTCAGAGCAGTCAAATTAGGTATGGTGAAGTTTTCACGCAAAACGGAGCACTTTGAAAAATTAGGTCAAAACCTATATAAGGATGAAAAGGGTCATTTCAAATCATATCAACTGTTTGACTTTGTGAGAATAGAGCTCTGAGTAGAAAACAAAAATGGTGGTCCCCTATAGCACTCACCGATTCGAGCGATCGAGGAGACACAGCCGGCCCGCAGCGTACAGACCTCCAGTAAGTAGTCAACAATCCCCTCTGCATTTTAGATTTTGTCAATTTCTGTCGATTTTGCTTCATTTTTTCACGTTTTTAAGAACTGAGTCGCAGGTCTTCATGCAAAGTAGTAGTTTCTTCGCGCGCCCTGTAGGGAAATCTCATGCCAAGAAAGAGCATTTTGCGCCATTCGGTGAGGAATATCGCGCGGGAGAGTACCCAGTTTCATGCGAGAAACCCTGCTAGAGGGTATTTTCTCACGTGACTAATGATTAAAGGTCGTGCAAAAGGTCAATGTCACGCGACCTGAAAAACTTCTTCGCGCAAAAATTTGCTTCTTCGCATGGAAAAAGTGGGCAATAAGAACATGAAACCAGTCTATGTCACGTCCAATAGCTTTTGTGTCAGTGTTTTTACTGTATGTAGGATGTCTTGAATGCTTTATAATCTCATGATGCTTTGATTATCTCAGATTACTGACCGTGCTCTATTTTTTTTATGTCTTACAAGTTGACTTTCCAGACATTGTGTTCAGATTGCACCACCCGGCCATCAGCAGATTGGTATCACTATTGGATGATGCCGAGACAGTGCATATAGGTACTTTGAGATTGAGCTCACTATGTGATGTACCCGAGATTCAGGTAAATCATAGATTGCTAGGAGCCTTGGTCAAGCGTTTCCATTCAAAAATGAACACTTTTCATTTACCACAGGGGGAGATGACTCTTACTGCCGAGGACATATATCGGATCCTAAGGATACCATTTCACGGTGTCCGAGTAAACTATGACACACAACCCACGTTGGGGATAGCAACATTGAGGGAGGTCTTTCAGGATGACCTCGTTATGGGTAGGGTGATCCCGTGGGAGGACCTGATTAGTCAGTATGGTCTGACCCATAGGTTACCAGTGGTTCTAGCATGCTTACTTGGGTGCTACCTGATGCCGGATCATGGACAACATGTTCTAGAGTGTGGATGGGGTAGGATGTTGCAGCTAATGCTAGCACGACCTCAACATTACAGATGGGGTTAGTGTATGTTAGCACACATGTATCATGAGATGCATGAGATCGTTTATCGGGAGGCGAAGAGCATGGCTGCAGGAGTGTTTGTACTATAGGTATGGGCCTAGGAGCATCTTCCTGTTACCAGGCAGATATGCGAGGATATGAGGCAGCCATTAGAGCCTTATATTTACCAATACAAGGGCATGATTATCAAGCCCGCACAGGGTAAGGTTGATCAGTGGCGATCTCAATTCAATGATTTAGCTATAGTGATTTGGAGGCCATGGAGAATTACAAAGGCATGGGATGACATGGTAGAGAAGCTGAGTCATATGTTTTGTTCATGTGTGATGATAGGTTGCACCATTACTGTTATCGAGAGATTCCCGCAGAAGCGGGTATGGCGGTAGTTCGGTCACCCGTAGGACATCTCGTAGGAGTACATAGCATATGCGAGATTTACTAATGAGGTTTGGAGGGGCTAGCTTATGAAGCTAGACCAGGGCTATACTATGATAGATATTTGTGCATTGGTCCCAGTACAATGGGATTACCTATGAGATGTAGCAGATGGCGGCGTGACTGCCGAGTATAGAGAGCACTTTGTGACCCACCCCCTTCCTAGATTCACGGATCCAATGGGCATAGCAGGCCGAGGGCATGTGGTACCTCCACAGGTCATTAAGCCACAAGTGGTATAGTAGATGCAAATGCCCCCACCATAGTAGAGGGCATAGCCAGGATTACAGTAGGGTCCCCGACCTCAGACCGTACAAGTAGACATCCCCGCATGACATATGGGGATGGACATAGGGGCTAGCGGTAGTGGTAGCACTAGACATTCGTAGAGACAGACTGTAGAGTAGATAGCTAAGGAGTAGTAGGTACCCACACAAGAGGAGGTATAGCAGGATGATCCTATGTAGGAGGATCAGCCAGCACAGGACATAACACAAGATCCACAGCAGCAGTCCCGAGAGAGAGTTTGATAGCTCATGAGATAGGTTGGAGACCTAACCATACAGCTAGTCATCCAAGATGCATGACTATTGGACAAAAATCGGGAGATACAGGATCTCTGAGAGCAGCTCCGAGCATCTTAGGAGGAGATTCACCACCAGATGGCTTGAGCAGCGTATTACTATGCATCGTATATAGGGGCGGTGCCTGATGAGGCATCCTAGGTGGCAAGATTCTCCACCTATGCTAGAGGGTCCGAGGGAGCACAAATGCCACCTCCACGAGAGAGGTCCCCACCTCCACCTCCTCTAGGTGACGAGGGAGAGGGCTAGAGTTAGACCTTTTGATAGATAGATAGATGAGATCATAGGATATATCTGATGTATTGGCATCCTTGTATTTATATCACCATTTTGAGATAGATCATGCTTGAGTAGCACCATTTGTATTTGTATTGACACATTAGATATATATATATATATATATGAGCTCATCTTTTGGTATCATTACATGTGTCATATTGGCTTTTATGGGATGTATCCTATATGCTTAGATGGTTAGATGATTAGAATGTATGAACATGTTGTAAATATATGGAGATGTATGAAATGCACATGTATGTATATATGGATGTAGATGATATATGTAAATGCAATTATGAATGAGAATATGCAAATGCAATGTGTAGATGATAATGAGTTATGAATATGCAATGTGTATGGTACTAACATCTCATGCAGGATGACAAATGCTAACCAAAAGAACATGTGAAGAATCGAGAGTGAGGATCGAACACTTGTGCAATCATGATGAAACCAGAACAGTGAAGAAGAACTCCTCAATGTATGAACCCAGAAGAATGCAATGAAGAGAAAAACCCAATTACTGCCACAATGCAAGTCTAGAATGAAAATGTAATCCTATGCTAGATGCAATATGAAAGTGCAATTCTAGGACATGGTTGTGAGACCCATCGTATAATCACCATCATTGATCATTTTTGTTGGAACAGCGAAGTTGATACAACCCTCACTGGTGCCACAATGCAACCATAAGGATATGAATATGACTCGCACCGAATAAAATGTAGGAAACAAATGTAAGCACCAGGGCACAAAAGCCAAGATGACTTGAACATTGTTTCAAGTTAATGTTGTGAGAGTACACCAGTATCGAGGCATTCAAAGCCAAGATAACCATGAGTGCGATCATGCGTAAACAAATAGATCAATAACAAACAAAGTAATAACAAATAGAGCAATAATAGGCAAGGAGATAGTACCATCCTCACCATGGCGTACAAATAAACAAGATTAAGGGCTATGAGGTTGTTCCACATTAGTGCGAGAGCTCTTATCACATACACCCTATTTATTTGACATTGTCGGATCATCGAGACTACACCAACAAGATGTAGACAAAGAAAATATCAATAAAATCCATGAGAATAGACAGCATACAAAGAAATATTCAATCATAGCTCAGCCAGTTTTAAATTTTTCAAATGTGTTCATGTTTAGAGGTGTTGAAAAACACCGTTGTGCTTGTGAGTGCATTGTGTTTGAATGTTATCGATAGATTTTTACGTTTGAGATGTCCAAAGATAGTGTTAAAAAACACTATTTATGGTGGTGTTGAAAAACACCAGTTTATGTCAGTAGCGAGTTGTCCTTGAGAAATGACAAGATTACTGACTCAAGTGTAAACCAAATATGTGATCAAATGGAGGACCCATGCCCCCAAGTAACGATGACTAACTTGATGTATTTTATAAGGACCAACTAGATTTGGATGCCCCCAGGCGTATGGCACTAAATTAGTATCAAGTCAGGAGGGTTCGCAAAGGAATAAGAGTGTCACTAAAGTGACCGAAAGATATGTACAAACTAAAGCATAGAATCGTCAAGACTGAGTATCGACAGATAGAGCATTTGAGTATGACGCCAACTAGAACAAATGTGAGCAGTCTCGATAGAATAGAAATAGTAGGTAGACGCAATGAGAACCACTGGTGACCAACACAAGAGAGACGCTCAAATGAAGCGATCATAGTATAAGCTAGACATCAGTAGGCAGAAGTAGTGAGAACTACTGGTGACTGATGTGAAGAAGATCATTAAAAGAGAATAGGACATTTCCCCTAGATCAAGAGGGTTGCCTCGAGAGTATGACTAGTTTCAATCCATGTGAGTTGGTGTTTTGATGGGAACTAAAATCAAATGAAAGCAGGAAAGCAGTAATGCAGGAAAGCAAATGCATGAAGCCAAGTGGTGCTACAATAGATATAGCATTGTGGAACAAGAGGTGCCTGTTTACTAGGCGTTCACCTTCTTGGTAGAAATTCCTTTTTTTGCTACCATGACGCCTATTTGCCAGGTTTTCATCAATGGCACCTTTTTTCTCTTTTTTTTGTATTTTTCAATTTTAAATTTTTTTTTGCATTTTTTGAATATATGATTTTTTTTTTTGGAGATACATCAAAGCACCTATCGCTAGGTTTTCACTAAGATGATCATTTTTTTAGGACTTTTACAGATTTTTAGGATTTTTTTAGGACTTTAGTATATACATGAGCCCAGTGAAGATGTCTCGGCTTTAGAACCACTTCAGATGAAGAGCGTTGATGGGCTCTTTGAGTTGTTATCCTTTAGTAGTAGAAAGTTGATAGGTACTAGACCCAAACACTGCAGTAACAACATACGGACCAAGCCAATTTGGTTCAAACTTCCCTTTCTAGACCCGATGTTGTTGATTCTTAGGGTTCCCCCTCAGAACGAGGTCACCTTCTTGGAAATCCCTTGGTCTAACCTTTTTTATATAGCTCTTGGACATCCTCTTCTAGTATTCTCTCAGGTGATTGAATGCCACTTGGCGGCGTTCATCCAGTAATTCTAGCTCTTGTAACCAAGATATTCTGTTATCTTCATCAGTAATGATGCCTTTTAGAGAGACTCACAGAGAAGGAATCTCAACCTCAATTGGTAGCACAACATCTGCTCCACAAACCAAAGCATAGGGATTAGCCCCTGTTGGTGTTCTTAAACTTGTCATGTATGCCCAAAGAGTTGGATTGATCCAGAGATGCCAATCTCATCTAGATTTATGCACTGTACAATGCAGGATTTTAAGGATTGTTTTGTTGGATGCTTCCACAAGTCTATTACCCTAAGGATAATAGATGGAAGACCAATGTTGAGCAATTTTAAAATTAGAACATAGCTCTGTCAAATCCTTGTTTTTAAATTGTCCCCCATTATCAGTGATAATTGCTGAGGGTACACCATGCCTGCAGATGATGTAATTGAGAATGAACATAGCTACTATTTTGCCATTGGCAACAGTGAGAGGGACCACCTCCACCCACTTAGTAAAATAGTCAGTAGTTGTGATAATGAACTTATGTCCATTTGAGGACGAGGGGTAAAACTGACCCACCAAGTCAAAGGCCCATTGTTGAAATGACCAAAAAGTAATGAATGGAATAAGCTCCTTGGCTGGAGCATGAATCAGAATACCGTGTAGTTGACATTGTTTGTAAGAATTAGCAAACTATGTAGCTTCTTTTTCCATATCTGGCCAATAGTAACCAGCTCTAATAAGTTTACGGGCCAATGTCAGGGCATTAGAGTGTGACCCACAGATGTCTTCATGCACCTCTACTAATGCTTGTTTGGATTCATTGGGTTCTAAACACCTAAGGAGGGTACCATCTAGACCACGTCTATACAAGTCATTAGCGATGATGACGAACCATGAAGCACTGCAGATTAAGTGACGTTTCTCATTCTAGGAGTAAGTGTCCAGAATAATCTGGTAATGAAGGTAAAGAAAGATGTGATGGTAGCGGGATGATTCATTTCCTATAATAGAATAGATCATCTAGGAATTAGGGGAGTCATAGGGTGGGTAGCGTAACGTCTCCACTAGGAATTCATGTCTAAAATCATTTTCAGGCATCTATAGCATGGAGGCGAGTGTAGCCATGGTATCTGCTGCTTTATTATCTGCCCTTGGAACCTGTTGAAATGTGATGTGAGTAAAATACTTCTTGAGATCATCAACCAACCGTTTATAAGGTACCAATTTGTCACCCCTTGTCTGATAGATATCATTGACTTTATTGATGACTACCTATGAGTCTCCAAGAACATTGAGTTTGTCTACTCGCCACTCAAGGGTGATCTTCATACCATTGATTAGGGCTTCGTACTCAGCAATGTTGTTTGTACAAGGAAATAACATCTTTTATGATTTTTGTAAAGAGTACCTTTGAGGTGTAATGAATAGTATCCTAGCACCTGACCCCTATTGGGTAAATGAACCATCAAAAAACATAGTCCATGATCGATGTGTGAGAAGTAATATGGACTCATCTGGAAATTAAATGTGCAATGGTTGATGATCTACTAGAGGTGCTTCTACCAATTGATCTGCTATTGCTTGTCCTTTAATGGCTTTCCTTTCTACATATTCAATATCAAATTCACTAAGAAGCATGACCCATTTAGCTATTCTACCTGTGAGGGTAGCCTTACTGAGCAAATATTTTAGAGGATCAATTTTAGCGATTAGACGTGTAGTATGAGCCAACATATAGTGCTGCAATTTTTGTGAAGCAAACACCACTGCAAGGAAAGCCTTTTCTATTGCAGAATATTTCATTTCTTATGAGACCAGAGTTCTACTAATGTAATAAATAGCCCTTTCTTTGTTGTGCTAATCTTCTTGAGCCAATAGGATACCCAATGATGTATCCATAGCAGATATGTAAAGTATAAGTGGCTTCGCATGAATGGGAGGCATCAAGATTGGTGAGTTCGCAAGATACTGCTTGATTTGTGTGAACCCTTCATCACATTCTTTGTTCCAATGATAAGCCACACCCTTGTGTAAAGTCTTGGTAAATGGTTGTGACTTGTCCGCCATTTGAGAGATAAAATGTTAGATAGACTACAGTCGGCCTTGAAGTCCTCTCATTTGTCTGATATTTTTTGGTGGCGGCATTTCCATGATAGCTTGTACTTTTGAAGGATTGACTTCAATACTTTTGGCAGAGATGATATAGCCAAGCAATTTTCCAGATGTTATTCCAAATGCGCATTTCTTAGGATTGAGTCTCAAACTGAATTGTTCCATACGATCTAGTATAGGACCTAGATCGGCAAGAAGCTTATTTCAGTGCATGCTCTTAGCTAAACTGTCATCCACATAATCTTCCATTGTTTTATGCATCATTTCATGAAATATGGTGGTAAAAGCTCTCTGATATGTAGCACTGGCATTCTTGAGTCCAAAGGGCATGACATTCCAATAGAAGGTGCCCCAGGCACATGTGAAGGCAGTTTTCTCTTGGTCCTCTGGCGCAATCTTTATCTGATTATAGCCAAAGAAACCATCCATTAGTGAGTATGTTTCATGCCCAACTATCATATCTATGATCATATCAATATTAGGCAAGGGAAAATCATCCTTAGGACATGCCAAATTCAAGTCTCTGAAGTCTATATAGACTTGTATAGATTTATCATGTTTTGATACTAGAACAATATTAGAGATCCACTCTGCATAATCAATCACTCTGATAAACACTGCCTTAAGAAGTTTCTCTAATTTAGCTTTGACAAGTAGAGCTACATGTGGATGCATCTTGTGAAGCTTTTTCTTGATAGGCTTAACACCTGGTGCAATAGATAAATGGTGCATGATTAGATTAGGGTCTAATCCCAGCATGTCTAAATATTTCCATGCAAAGTTAATCTTTTTTCTTCTGAAGAATGTAGTGAATTCCTCTCTTTCTGCTTCTAATAGTGATTGTACCAAGTGAATAATCAGAGGTTCTGCCTTTGTACCCAAGTTGAAAGGTTCATTTGGTTCAATAAGCATAGATGATCTCTCCTAGAAATGAATTGGAAGCACATCAAGTATCTCATCCTCGGGAGCCTTAGAGAGGTTTTTACCCTTGGATACATCTTTTATTTTGACTATTTTGGGCTCTGATACTACCACAACATGGTTTTCACCATCAGAGCACCTATTTTTTCTTCTTTTTATTTTGTGACTAAGATACTTGATGTCCACCTCTATCATATTGACACTTTCTTCGCTAGTGGAGGACATTACAGGTTTGACAGCATATAGGTAACAGGCAAGAGCATAATCATTCTAGAACGTAAGGACTTTATTAGATGGGGAAGTAGAGTTCCATTCTATAAGCTTAGGATGGAAAAGTGAAAGAGGAGTGACAAGTTCAAGTGCGTTCACGATATAATCATCAAAGGCATGGACAAGCAAGTTGAGACCTAAAGCAATCTCATCCAGAGGCATAGTTGAATTCCTTTGATTCCTAGTGACTGTAGCAGATGACATGTTAACATCTAGGGAGTCATACTCATGTGACCCTACACTAGACCATTCACCTACTTCGAGAAGGTTTTCATATGCATTAGTTGTATCTATATCTCTTTCAGAAGTGGCATATGACAAGCTGTCAAACTCATATTCATGGGAGTCTGTTTCATCATTAGGTCTCATGTCAAGGACATGAGTGAAATCAACCCTTTGTCCTTAGTTGGGATGAGTTCTACCTAGAACCTCTACTATGGTCAGATGAGAACCTATTGACCTAGGTACCTCAGTAGTGTATGTAGCATCAGCTGCCTCTTGTGTAATGAGAAGTGACTGGAATTCCTGGTCAAACTATTCTTGAAAGTGTGGTGGTATGTATAAATCACCTTAATGATCAGGATTTAGAGTATATATTTTTTTCCACTCCTCATAAGTTAATGGAGAAAGTGAGGTGGTGGTATCAGAATCATTGTTAGTGTCTACTATACTAACACATGATATAAAGTTATCTAGCTCAGCAAAGAATGCCACCAGGTCTGGAGGAATAGGATAAGGAAAAGTATCCTCATCAGAGTTGTCTTTAGGTTCTTCAATTTTAGATGTTTCTTCAGGTGTTGGTTTCTTATCCTCTTGAGGTACAAAATTGTTTATTCCCAATTGAAATGTGAGTTTCTAGAAGCCTATACCTGTAGAGTCACATGTTCTGTGACCAATAGCTTCAAGTCATGCAATCAATCCCTTATGATTCACACCTATGGGACCTTTTCCTTTATAGCCAAAATTTTGCATAATAGATAAACCTTTTCCGTATTACTTAGGTTTTATGTCATAAGGAGGAGTATCTTCAGAATTTTCTTCTCCTTTATAGATCCAAGCTTTGATAGCTCTATTTTCAGCTTCTTCTTCTAATGCTACTGTGGCTTATACAAAGGTACCACCATACTTTGTTGGAGGAGGAACCATAGAAGGTTTAGTGCTCTCAGAAGGTCTCCCAAAAGAATGTGGAGACAAAGGCAAAGATGTAATAGATAGCATAGGTTCAATTTGATATCCTCCCATATCAATTTCTTTGAGTGTCAGACTCTTTTCCATTTCTTTCAATTTATTCTCAAGGAGTTCAATAGATTCTTTGTTGGTAGGCACAAAGATCTCAGCAAATTTTGTGAGGGCATTACAATCATAGCGTGTATTAGTAGGTATAGTCACTTCAGATCCTTGGAATGGAAACTTAATGCACTAATGGTATGTGGAAGGGGCAGCCTGCATTTCATGGATCCATGGCCTTCCTAACAGAATATTGTATGCCAAAGGAATGTCAAGCACTTGACAGACAACATCTCGTTCAACAGGACCAACTCTTATTGGCAACACAACTAACCCCTTGGATTTACGTTCTTCCTCATCATAGGCATTAATAGTAATCTTTTTGTGAGCATCAATGCAATCTTCACCATAGCCTAACTTAATAAGGAAACTAGTAGAGAAAATATTTAGGCCAGCACCGTTATCTATGAGAACACAATGAACACGCTTTGGACCAATCATGACTTCAATGTGAAGAGGGTTATTATGTGGGTGACTCAAAGAATGGTCATCTTCCTCAGAGAAAGACAAGTAATGTGAGGAGGTCAAGTGACCTACCATAGAATGAAATTGGTCAAGATCAAGATCTTTTGGGACATATGCCTCAGTGAGGGCTTTGTCCAGGATTTCCCTGTGAGCAGGGGAGATTTTGAGGAGCTCAAAAATAGTTATCTGAGCATTAGTACATTGCAATTGATCAAGAATGTTGTAGCTGGTAGCATTAGATGACGAACCCACTTTTGGATTCTTATTAGTAGAGTCAACCTTAGCTTTGTCTGAAGGTTGGGTTGATGTAGATATAGAAGGCTCAGGGCCTTTAAGGATGATTTTAGTGTGAGATCGAGTAACAACATTAATGCTGACTTGAGACTATCCTTGTTCAGAAGACTGAGGTGTAGACCCTCACAAAGTGAAAGGTGTTTTGGACTTGGAAGTATCTTCCTTTCCCTTGAGAATGATGACATTACAATATTCAGTATCAATAGGTTCAACCATATTAGTGACATTGTCATTATTGGTGTATGTATAGTTGACCTTAGCATCAGTATTTTTTCCTTTAGATGATTCACCTTTCCCATGAGGAGGAAATGGGTCTTTGAAAGCTTGGTGATTAGAATTTCTGTTGTGACCTCCTACAGCAATAACCTCACTATCAATGAGATCCTGGATTTTATGCCACAATTTAAGACAAGTACCTGTTTTATGACCTTTGTTTTGGTGAAAATCACAATAAGTGGATTCATTCCACCAAGAGGGTCTTGGTTGCGGATCATAAGGTCATGAATTATCCAATGGAGTGAGTAAATGGTTGTCCACAAGAGTCT